>JANHZT010001247.1:1544-18876 GCA_032468215.1 Stegonotus admiraltiensis
GGGGGGTGGTTATAGTCTAGGCGGTCGTGGAAATGCCGGTCGGGTTAGATAAGGGGGTGTAAACCTTACCCTGAAGAGTCCCTCATCGATTTTGCACCTGAAGTAAAGGCATGACGGCGCAGCAACGGAGCTATGGAGACCCAGAAGCGATGGTGATTGGCTGCTTGACTCTCCGCGGGTGTTTTAAAGGGCGTTGGGCGGTGGCTGCTCTCAACGCTGACTTTGTAATTGTTATTCTACTCGGTTTGACTCCGCTTCGACTGGAACTGAATAAACCTGATTTTTGCAAGAAACGTCGTGTGCAGTTCATAGTGGAATAAGAGTTCTTCCAGCGTTTGTGGGCAAGCCGAGACAGACCTTCTGCACACGTGCAAAACATTCTGCACACGCGCAGAAGGTAAATTAAAACCAGGAAGTAATGACACCTGGGCAGATGGGTGGAACTTTGCTCCGCCATCACTATCAGATCACCGAACCACCGGCCAAGATCACTACCAGATCAGGTGATCCGGTGTGATCCGGGAGCATTTCATCCCGCTAGGAACTCAAACCAGTATTCAGCAGAATCAAGGACAATACTTTTTATTATTGATCCAAGAATCCTAATAGTGGAGAAAATTAGGCATTGCAAAATTAAGCGATCAAGTCCTTTTACAGCAGCCCCAAGTTTTAAATTGTGTGTCCTTCTTCTACCCTTATAAGATCATTGACTTTTACCACTCATTTTTAGCCTTGAACACGGAGAGCACTTGTACTATGTTTTGATAAGTTTTGTCTCACCAACTTTGGCACTCACACTTTTTCATGTTCATTAAATTTATATGCCACCTAGGCCCATCAGAGAACATTTGCCCCTTGCAGATGGGGTATATAAAATACTTCTGGGTAAAATGCAAATTTTTACTTTTATTTAATGTTTATCTTTCTTGACTAAATTTAAAAATATAAATCATTCGCAATAAATGACAAGAGAACACCAAGAACTCTACACTGGGAATGAAATTTGGCACTAAGGTTGCACCTTTATACCCTGTTTATCTGAATGAAGCCCCATTAATTTATCTGAATGAAGCCCCATTAATTTTAGAATTAACAGCTTTAGGGCTGTGTAATTTACTTTAATCCTCAACTCTTTGTCATCCTTTGACATATTCATTTTCTCTGCTGTCTGGACAACAGTTTTCTTAAAAATAAACATTTCTTCTCATCTTTTTTTAACTAAAATCTGATGGTAAAACCATCTCCTGACATGTCTTATGTAAAAGTCTTTGTTCTTTTTATAAAACACTTCTGTGATATATTTTATTTCCCACTGATTGATTAGCAGTGCTTGCTACTTTAACATTCTTTTAACATACTACCTTATTCCTACCATTAGAGATAATAATCCTGCCAAAACACATTAGAAATCTCTGCCATTCATCTGATTAAATGGGTTTGTTTCTACATCAGTAATCAGACTTTGGTTTTAACTACGAAATTCTGACTAATGTGATGTGCAGACCTTGAATGAAGGAGTGCCAGCCATTCAAGGAAGGATCTCAGATATTTTTAATAGCCACTGGAAGCTGGATTTCACTAAATAAAGCTTCTCTGGTGCTAGACATACCATTGAGACTGACTGCCATGATTTCTCCTTCCTTTCCTTCCTTGTAGTAAATTTACATACTACCTTTACATTCAAAGACTTCCAAATGACTAACAAAAGGAGTTAATCAAAATGAATATGATGTAGATTGGTTGTGAAAACATCCACATTGCACTGCTTCCTGATTTGTTTCTTCCTGTATCTTCTAGACCACTGGAGCTGCTCAAAATTTTTAAGTGTATAACCATTGCCCAGGACAAGGAATTCTGTGATTCTTTAGAGATTTCCTTTAGAGATTCTTTGGCAATTCCCTGAATAACATCTATCTATCATGAAAATACAATCGACAATTTATCAGGGCCCCTAAAGCAGAGTACTTGAAGAATAAGGGTCTCTCAAGTCAGAGAAGGGCCCCACTGACAAACCAGACCATCAAGATCTGGGCCCCTAAGGAGCTGGTCCTGTATCGTCTTTTAAGCCTACATGTTATGGCTTCTCAAGTATGCAAACAACTGGAGTATCTCCCTCAGTTGCACATAATATTGAACTGGTTTGTTTCTTTAAGAGTTGTTGATATTTGGGCAACATACAATTTTATTATATTACAGGTGATTCTTGTTAATCCATAAAGTTGACAGGGCCATTCATGTGTTGAACAGTTTTACATTCACTCATGCCTTCAATTCCATGTGGAGGAGGAACATGGAGAGCTTTAAGGCCTGCAGCCTAGTTCAATTATTAGAAACCATTCAGCCAGATCATACTAACTTGGTTACAGTTTAGGCACATGAAGAAACTGTATTCACCTCAATATTTTGAAAAAGTGTTGTTGTAATTCTTATTATTTTGTGCTTTATACGTTTTTGCATGTTAAGGTATTTTCCAATTTTAGGTGCCATTTGGAGTCTATTACATGGCAGGTAATAAATTTAAATTAACAATAAACATTCCCAACCATCATCATCTGGAGTAGGAAAAAATCCTACTGTGTAGATTGAAGTATACAGTGGTGTTTCTCCTTGTGAAGAGATATTGGCCTATGCTACACTAAGAAGCTGGGTCTGTGTATGATATGCAGAGAGCCCTTTTCCACAGCAACCACATGTCTAGATGGCAACAAAGCACACCTATCAGAGGACACATTGCTACTGTACTTTGGCACTAGGACACATATTGCTTATTTAGCTCTTTACTCTCTCACGTGTGCTCAGAACAAGTGGGAGACAAACAGAGTAGGTTACCTGAACCTCTCTTGTGAGCCCAGTTCAGGGAAGCATTTCAGTTCCTCTTCTGGTTTTCCATTTCCACTGGTCTTGGATCTGATGGCAAGACACCTTATCTGTGACTTAAACATGGTTGCCCTTAATTACTTCTATGCCAACTTTTTCTGTTTGCACATGATTTTTCAAATGCAATTTTTGGAAGGATACTTGGTTCCTAATTCTGATATCATCAGGAGTTGCTGTGCCCTGTTCCTGACCAGTGCTATATAACTGCTGTATGAGATGATGTTCCAAATTGCTAATACTGTGGAAATGGAAAAGAACCAACCAAAAGAAAATCTGCATCATGCAGCACTCAAGCTAGGAATTATAGAAGTTAATGTTCAACACATCTGGAAGGCATCAAGCTGGAGATTGCTACTGTAACTTACCCTATTATTTGTCACTGGCAGTACAGAAACTTCCAATAGTGCTAGTTTAAGTCTGTTTCTAGGTCTTTTGGCCCAATTTGCCAATCCCCAAATGTGAGAAATACTGAGTTTCTCTATCTTTTACTTGTTAACAAAAATGCATCACTGTTACCAGAAATGCAGCAACAAACCAGTGTGATTTTACTCCCAACTGAAGAAAAGAGGTGGGAGCTAAATCTGTTTGCTTTAGTCTCATGTTGTCTAGACCTGATGCTCACAAGCTGTTTAAACACGATCTTAGCTGTGTGTGCTGAAAGGACAGCTGTGCAATTCTCCTATGCCTCTTGGAGAAAGAACATTAACCCATGGAATAACGCTTGACTCCACTAGGTCAGGTCTGCCTGCCCACCAACAGCCATGCCCTACCTCACTGTGTGCAACCGGCAGCTTAGCTGGACTCTAACATTGGTGCTCGGGTATCTCTTTTACCTCCTCCTGGGAGCCATGGTGTTCCAGCTGCTAGAGAAACAGGCAGAAGCCCAGAGTCGAGATCAGTTCCAAATGAAGAAGCTTATGTTCCTGCAAAACTATACGTGCTTGGATCGGCAAGCTCTGGAGCAGTTTGTGCAGGTAAGGACAACCTTCCACTATCAGTGTCTATCCACACAGCCAATATTAACATGGAGCTGCATCTCTGGAATGGATGGCTAACGCATAGAGAATGCTGGCCTTGACTTGGCCAGTCATTTTAAAGAGAGTTTGTCTTCTAAAGATTATCAAATCTAAATCAAAATGGTCAGAAAGTTGTAGAAAATTGGTCTATTTGATATGTATTCCTGATTGTCAATATCAGTTATTTACTTTTCTCTGTGTGGTCTAGCCAGAGCACCTAATCTCTGTTGAGAAATAATTCAATCTTCATAAATATATTCCCATTATCCAATAAAAATGCAACAGAAATAGAAGAGCACTTATATTATAATAAGACCTCCTCCTACAGTCTGATTAATGAATAAGTGCTTATCTGTATGGACTTTTTCCTGGTAGTATATTGTAATTTCCCATCATTCCAATTGCAATTCTCTTTCCTTTTTTCCCTTCCTACTAAGGCCAAGCAGTGCATGCCATTTTCTTGGGATTTCTATGGGGTGGACAAACGGGCTTGCGCTCTGCCAAGCTATTGCAACATTTATGAATATTTATATTCTATTTGGTGATTAGGCTGTGTCGGTTGCATAGAAATATGGTGTAAAGAGGGGAAAGGGGAAGAAAAAGGCACCAACTTCCAACTCTCTTTAGCACAATAGAAGATAACATTAAAACTGCAAGTTTTGCATATTATATCACAGAATAGATCATTAAACTCCAATGATTTATTCTATTTCAGATCTCCAGTTTTTTGGAGGTGGAGTATTCACACATGAAACAGAAGTTTGAAGGGAGTAATTCTCTCCCCTTGGACTTGGAAAAAAAATGGGAAGCTACTTCTGCTGCCTCCTCTCCCAATGTGATTTCCCCCACAATATTGTGGAAGATTTTTGAGAGCTCAGCACACTCCTTCATTCTAGCAGATTATATTGCAGGGTGAGAGGGGAGGCATTTTTGTATAAAGTATGCTAACAAGATTGTGACTGTCTCTCTGAAAGAAATATTAACTCATTTTTTTCTTGAGAAAATGATGTACTCTTATCACTATAAAAACAAGCATAACCTACATCCCACAAACAAAAATCTGATGGCAGTAAACAGATGTATCTGTGACAGCTTGTAATTGCCTAAACAACATTGATTGGACCTTCTTACATTAGTGACAAACATTCTACAAGAAAAAGGTATCACTGTTAAATGTCACTGGTTCTATTTCTAAATTTTTGGATACTACCCATAGGCATGTATGAGTACAAATCATATACCACAAAGTCTAAATACAACTATGGCTGGATTCACACATTATACTAAGCCACAACTGTATAGAGCAAGTTATGGGGGCCTTCTTTATGCATAACTATAAGACATAAACCCTGGTTTAGAAACCACAATGCATACTGACAGAACCAAAGCAGACCCATTATGGCTTACTAAGATGTGTGAATTGGACCTAGACATATAAACATTATGTATTCTGTTAACAATTCATGAAGCAGTAATTCAAAGGAAACTTTTTCCTTCCATTTAGCTTGGGAAAAAATTGAAGCTGTTTCTGCTATCTTCCCTATCCCAACTGAGATTCTTCCCATCATATCGTAAGGTCTGAGGGCTGCATGAATCCTTTGCCCACAGAGATTGTAGGTGTTGGGGAAGGGCAATAGGTACACCTCTAATCCTAATGCACCTCCCATCTCTGCCATTGTACAAGTCATAACAAGGGCATAGAGTTTTCTAGTTTTGCCTTCCAGCTTACTTACTAAAGAGCTTACAGGTTTCCATTTTCTTTCCTCTGCGGCTATTTTGAGTTAAATCCATGAGGGAATTGTCATCTCCTTTGTTTTACAAACTCTAAATTGAAGGGTTCAGTTATTCTGTCTTCTAATCAGACATCTACTACTCCTGAACACCTCCATTCAAAAAACCAGTTAAGATAAAATGACAGAAAATAGAAATAAATGTGGTTTAATTAACAAAAAAATCAACATAAAAATGTCAGTTCCAAATGCCTGAATATCTATCCCACAATCAATTTTCCATTTCTTTACCAATACTCAATTTTGCAAAGCATTAATCTAGAAATGGGAGAATGTAGGGAATATTTGCAGAAGAAACAGTAAATATCGTATGGCATAACTCCTAGGTGCAATTTTTAAAAAGATATATTTTGCACTGATTTTTTAAAGAATGGCAGTTTCTGGGGGAAAATGACTTGACCCTTTCATATATAATGAAGGTTTCATATTTTGCTTTTTTTGGCTCTTGCTTTAAACCAACAGTTTAGCATTTGATCAAAGTGATAATTATTTTCCCCAACAAAATGTTTTTAATGACAGCATTTATAATAAAAGATAAACTATGTAGCTTGTCCTCTGAAAAATCGAGCATTTTGTTCTCCACAATATAAACAGAAATTAAGAAAATGCCACATATTTGCTGCTGTTAAAGGAAAACTCAATTTTCTGAGGTAAGCATGTTTCATTTGGAGCATTATTTTCTGTGATCAATGCTGGTTGATATTGTGCAAAAACACTAGAGGGCACCGATATTTCAGTTACAGCATAAATAATAAATATAATGCATTTGCCAAGTATCGGCATTCCAATTTGAATCATTGTTATTATATTCGGCTTAATATTATTGTACTTTGCCTAATACCCTTACTCAATATGGCCCATTCTCTGCTTACACCAACCATTTCATAGGAGTTTATGTGCTGGCACTTCTCTAATTTCTAATGATATTCAACAAAGAAACATCTAGGCTAGATCATAAGATAGTATTGGAGGATTTCATCAGAAGCATTGCAGAGAAGATCAAAACTGCAGCCATTACAGTTGGCCCATGAAAGTACATTCAGAACCAAGCATAGGAAAGTATTTTATTGCAGTTTAAAGGGCACAAAAAATTAAGTGAATACTTTTGGACCACTGCAATCATCATAATAAATTAATAGCAGGCAAATGCATTATGAACTACCATAATTTTTTAACCTAGTAGTGGTATTCAGACAATGAGAAATGCAGGCAACTAAGAATGGAACTTAGTTTCTTATGGGATCAACAACTTCCTGATCAACAACTGGCCTTATGTGTTCTCAATACTTTCTTTTAAGACACTGTTAAATGTTTGTCTAAGAATTATAACTACTCTATAATAATGCTTTTACTGTAATCCAAGAATGAGGTGTGGATACATTAAAGTTTATTGTAAATATAACTGACCCTGTTTATTTAATCAAATTTAGACATTACCCCATCTCACTAAGTAACTCTGGGTGGATTACAGACGAAAACCATAAAACGATTTAAAAGGGACAAAATTAAAAATATAATTAAAAACATAATAAACGTCAACATGTACAAAGTCAAAGAATCTCTCTTTATACATACCTATGTCACAAGAGTTTAAACCCTGTTTCTCCTGCTTAATGTTGTAAGGGCCTGGTAATTACTGCTTAATTAGACTTTTAAAGACGTAGACACCTCTAAATTGTTTACAAATACCCTATTTGCAGTCACCCATTTCCCATAGTTTCAGTCTTTTCCTAAACCCTTTCTTACATTATTCTGGTATTAAACAGGTACTGCATCACTCTTATTGTCTCACTGTAGTTGATCCACTACCAGTGGATTCCAGTGAAAGAGTCCCCTCCCGATCTTGCTACATCTACTAAGGATGGTTAAATCTGTCACCTTTAATTCTTTTGAGTGGCTTTTTTTAAAAAAAAAAATCTTACATCCATTCTGCTTCAATATGAATTTCCCCTTAATCTACCTATTTTTTTATAGATTATACAGATTTATATATTAGCCATTTGTAGATTAACATTTGTTTGATCATTTTTTAAAAGGCACAAACTACGTAGCAGAATTTGGTAGAACAATTCAAGACTACAGTATTTTGCTTTCATTCATGCATACATTTGAGAATTATTAATTCTTCACAAGCTCTAAATACAATTATAATTGTTCTCACTGAAAGAGGGTAGTGAGTTGTGTACAACTCTTACTGCATCTAGTAGTGTCAGGCATACACTACTTCAGTTCAAAGCACTGAAGAGTTTATTATTGCTATATTTACAGAATCTGGACAATTAACAGTCAAAACTACATTGGCACTAAATAGAGGTTAATAGAATTGATGGTTAGACTTGGATCTCTTGTGGCTACACAATTATTTCAAACTGATGACACACATTTAACCCCATCTTCCAGCTCAGCCTACTCATCTCCTACAAGCAGTCCTATTTCACTGGTAGAGTAACATGGGCGCTCTCATCATTACTACAAAAACAACCATCAATGATGAATATTGGAAACTGAATACATTTAACTTAGTTACTATAATGTCCCAGTTTTAAACAATCCCTTTCTTCCCCTTCTTTTACAAATGTTTCCATGACAGGTCATTATGGAAGCCTGGGAAAAAGGAGTCAACCCTGAAGGAAATTCAACCAATCCTAGTAACTGGGACTTTAGCAATAGTTTCTTCTTTGCTGGGACTGTGGTCACCACTATAGGTAATGTGAGTTATTTTTCCCCTGGCAATCTTTCTTCCTTTAGATTTCCACAATACTTTAGGTAAAAGTTGAGTCATGTGTGACTGATGATATAAACCAGTTTGCAAATCTGCATCAGAAAAGTTTCAGACTTTGAAATGTATATTTTAAAAGTCATTATATTCAACTACACCCATTTTTATGTGATTTTTTTCTATGATTAATTGTCTTGTCTACAGAATATATAGTATCAGTTTTGTATTTGTGAAATCTGCTTTTGGGCACTCAGGACATCAGAAAGTGCATGAACCAGCCAAAATTCAGTGTTAAAATCCCCGTAATTTCAATCATAGAAGCAAGATTCTGCAAGTGTTTAATTTTGGCTGTTTCAAAATAGGAGACCAGAAAGAAGAATAAGCAGAATTCTCTTAATAAAATAATTTTTTTCACATAAATTAAGCCTCATTAAGAGATTTGATTTCTTTTCTTTCTGTAGGTTATGGGAACTTGGCCCCCAGTACAGTAGCTGGACAGGTCTTCTGTGTATTTTATGCTTTGTTTGGGGTCCCTCTTAATTTGGCATTTCTTAATCGGTTGGGGAAAGGACTCAGCACACACCTGATTGACCTGGACAGATGGGTCCACAAGTCAGGGCGAGCTCAGGTACAATTGCTCATTTATTCCTATAACACATTACAGAGGTGATTTTTATGTATTCATAGCACATGAGAGTATCTTGGACACATGCCAATCCAGGACAACAGAAGACTTTGTTGATATGAAATTCTGAATAGTGATCGGTTATATCAAGCTATACATTCTTGATAAAAGCTCCAGAAGACACAATCTGTTGATACAACCTAAACCTATGGAATGCTAAGAAAAGTACAGGTAGTCCTCATTTAATAACCAGTTGCTTAGCAAGTGTTTAAAATTATGGAGTCCCCAAGAGATCCTGACAACCCAATTCTACAGTTCCAACATCTGAGCACGCAGTCACATGACCATATTTTGGGAGCTTGACAACCTGCTCACCAATATGGCCAACTGCAGTATTCCATGGTCATGTGACCATAATTTATGATATTTTTTGCTGGTTTCTGGATCTTTAGTCAGTTTCCAGCATTAAAACAAATGCCCATAGGAATACATGGATTCACTTAACAACTGCCACATTCACTTAACAGTACTGGTGTTTGCTTAATGACTGCCACAAAAAAAGGCATAAAATTGGGTCCAGTCATGGGGGTGTCTCAACTTATAGCCATCATGGCTTTTAAATTCTGGGCTCCCGTATGATTTTAAGTTGAGGATTCCTTGTATTAATTGTAGAAGTTGAGCCATTACAAAGGGCTAAGTAAGTTGCAGCAACCAAGGATATAAGCAAAATCAGGGGGTAACACAGAAAACCTAAATGGCCAGAAAGCCACAGTTTAACACAAAGAAGAATATCACTATCTCAATTTCTTTTGAACACCGTCATCCCCATTTTCCCTATACTTTGCTCTGCAGTGGTGCATACTACTTAGTCCTGAGTACTTGGTAGATGTTTTCAAGTATAATTTTTGAAGATGACCAGTATAATGATTTTCAGATACGTATATATCCTTCTCTCTTCATTCCACATAACTGAAGTAACATTTGTAAATAGGACACGGAAGCAAGCAGCTGACAAGGACATATTCAAGAATATTGAGGGCCACTCAGTCTCTCCTTCTTTAGCCTTGATATTCATTTCCATGTCATTTCGTGTTTCTGAGTATATAATATGACTCTGAATTCTTGTTTTTGTGACAAAACAATTGCAGCAGAGTACTGGTAGTTTTCAACTTACAACCATTTGTTTAAAAATCGTTCAGTTACAAGGGTTGTGAAAAGTCACTTATCCTCAATCATCACACATACAACTGTTTCAATGTCCTTGCAGTCACATGATCAAAATTCAGGCACTTGGCAACCCATATGTATTTATGATAGCTGCAGTGTCCTGTGGTCTCATGACTGCCATGTGCAATCTTCCCAGGGGGCTTCCCACAATCAAACTCAATGAGAAAGCCAGCTTCACTTAACCACCATGTGATTCACTTATTGACCATGGCGAAAAAGGTTGTAAAATCAGGTGCAATTGACTTAGACTGCATTGCTTAGCAACAGAAGTTCTAGTCCTAACTGTGGTTGTACGTTGAGGATATATGCCCAGATAATCAAACAATTTCTGTTTCATAGCAACAAAGTAAAATGTAATCAGGGAGCTTATAAGCTTGAGGGTAACTATATCTTTCTCCCCTCACATATAGACAAAGAATCCCACCATGAATTTATCAGCAGCAAAGCTGGACATTCCACTCCCATCAAAAAAGGAAACACCCCCCCCCATCTCTCCTTGGCAGCCTTTGAAAAATGTTTCTCTGTTGAAAATTGTGTCCAAGTATTGATAATTACTTTTACATGAATAAGAGGATGATTTCATGTGTTTTAAAAGGGCTTGCCAGGCAATTTACATGAGTTACAGTACATAAATTGGGGCAAGATGCATAGCAAAATTCCTTATGTTGCAAGATGTAAACATTACAAGATTTATTATGATTTTTCTTAATTCCGGTACTTAGAGAAAGAAATGCCAGATCCAAAAACTAGCCTAACCCAGATAGGGTTTTTCATAAGTTATACATTTCCACACCAGAAATCAGAGAACATGGGAGAGGCATAATGAATATCCTTCTAATGATGGTACAAAGCTTGGCTGAATTCCTAAACAGGTGAAGACAAAATTGTTACACAACTCTTTGGCCCTCTGCCAAATTTGAGGGATTACTTGCCTGGGAGAATAGTCATAGATAGCAATGTCTATTATGCTTTCTGTACATTTCACCAAGACAAAATTTCATATTACATCATTTTTAAAATGTAGATGATTCATATTTCCTTCTATAAAATGCTTTTTTTTTAAAAAAATAACTTTTATTGTCATTGTACGTGTATACACAGGTTTAAGGACATAATTTAGAGGGAAGGGCAGTTTCCCGTATTTCCTAAAAACTGGATTTTCTTCTATCTGATTTAGGAGAACAAAATTCATAGCCATCCAGAATCTTGGTAGGTAGAAATCTTGCATGTGGCTGTTACCTTGCAGAAGGTGAGTTCAGAAGGCAGGGTTCCTGAATATTTAGCATTTGTACTGAAGAACAGTTTTCTGTTACTGTACCTTTTTGGAGAGTGGTGTTGAGAATTATTTCCTCTTTTACGGAAATATATGGAAAGAAGCTATATTCAAGAAGCTGTATTTGTTTCGAGTCACACAACGTACAAATCAGAAATTTCATCCACATTTTCATGAAAACACCATACAGAGTCACTGGTATTCGAAACTGCAACAAGCATATTCTAGGTATCCTCCATTCAATGTTTTCAGATGAGAGGCTGTCTACTAATCAATCAACCTTCTCTAGTGTCAAGAATCTTTCCAAGCTGTTTCACAGTTCCCATTGATTTCTAATTTTTGCTTTTACCCTAATAAGTTATGGACACATTTCCTCAACCCTGCTCCTTTGAACCAGAGCTATTTCATGTTGGTATCAATTTCATGTTTTGGCTTTAAAATTATCTCATTTGTTTTACTGTGTGACACAAAGAGGTATGACTTGGGCTGCCTATATAGTTACCGCATTAGGAATCTATGCAGAAAATATTTATCATTGTGAGGAAAGAGATGTAGGGCCTCAACCTTCTGTAGAAAAGAAATGAACAGAAATGGGACCATGAACTCATACATGTTAACGTTTGAGTTAACTTTTCCTCCAATGTTCTTGTAGTACTTCAATATATAGAAAACTCTAAGTAAGAGAGTTGACAGCTTTGAATTCTCTCCATGAAGACTGCTTTCCCTCTCTTTTGGACTGTAAGTTTAAAGGTTTGCAAACTCCATTAATTTATATAGTATCCTTCAGAGGTGAATTTAAATTCAATAAGGTTGGCTCCCACAAGTGATTAGGTATCAACCCACACCTTTAAAATATTTCTAAGTTTATTCTTCGTCAAATGTATCACCAATGTCAGAAATGTAACTTAATATATCCAATTGTGGCTTCTCCTTGATATGACTAAGAATCATGTCAAGGATAGCCTAGCAAATCTCCATTGTGATTTGGAGCTTTATGTGGATGAATATAATATTCATGTGGATGAATGTAATGTGCTGTTACACTTATTTCTATTCTTTGATAACCAAATAGAAAAAGTACTGCATTCTGAAATGATAATAGGCATGCCAATATTTTAAAATAACTATACAGGCCAGGTGTGAGGGTATCTCACCTGAATTTCACTCCTGGAACTCAGCTAAACATCATTTGGGGACTATTGAAAATAGCCTTCATGTTTTCAACCACACTTTACATCAGGGGTGTCAAACTGATGTCATCACAGTGGCATCATGTGACATATCGGGACTTTCTTCCCCTTCGCTAAACTGGGCGTGGGCACGTGATGCATCCAGCCCAGGGGCTGGAAGTTTGATAGCTATTAAACAACCATTCTATCCTTATGTTTCTCAGGTGGTGCAGACATTAACCATGGTATTATTTCTGATGGCTGGGACTTTACTCTTCCTGGTTTTTCCACCAATGATCTTCAGTTATGTTGAAGGCTGGAGTTATGGAGAAGGCTTCTACTTCACCTTTATCACCCTCAGCACCATTGGATTTGGAGATTATGTAGTAGGTAATAATAAAAGTAGTAGTTAAGTGCTGTAAGTAAGAGAACCCCCACCTAGCCCATCACACCAGCATTGATTGGAAAGAACGCTAGAGAAACCTGTGACACTTATAACAACATGGCCATGGCATGTAAATTATATTTACAATGTACTTTTTTGTTCACTCATTCATCGCTCCATTAGGAGTCAAGAATACAGGTTCTTACTTTTTTAAAAAAAGAGAGATTGAGAAATCAGTTGCACATGGCAAGTATCTCTGCATGTAAAAAATTCAAACACATTTTAAAATTGCCCCAAATTCAGCAGTAACACACTTTATTTTGGCAAACTTCTCTCTGGTATATCTTGTGAGTTCTCATGCAAGGAAACTGACTTCTCATGAGATTTTAGCTTTTAAAAAACTTACTTTTCTTTAAATGGCAAGTTCCCCATTGTGGCTGCCATATTTTCTACAAACACTTCACTGACAGACTAGATTTTAAAATAATTGCTATTTAATTGTATTAATAGACATTATTAATACAATTATTAATTGTATTAATAATGTCTATTAATAGGTGGTATTAATCTACATAGATATTTGTGCAAAACACCATGCTCCAAACATACCACACACAAGAGTGCTTTAATGTGGACAAACTGCTTTTAAAAGGACCAGACTCCATTACTGACTGCAGCTGAGTAAGGAATGAAAATGCTACTGAGAAACATTGGTGGTTTCTTTGCTTCTTCTCTATAGATGCAGATAAAACTGTTCAGAATTATATTTATTTTGAAGGAAAAAGGAATCTATTTTCTATTCCAGATGGATTTCCCACACTAAGTCAAGCTACAACTCACTGGGTAGCATCAATTTTACATTCATTTTCACCTGAAATGTGACATTCTAATTCCGACTGACGTAAAAACAATCAGTCACAAATTATATGTTATAGACACAAGTAAGGTTTTTTTAAAAAAAAATGCATTTCCTCTTTTTTCCCCTGAGCCATAATTCCTGCATTTCTGGTTTTCATGATGTGAAACTATTCTATAGACAAATGTTCTTCTCCAACAATCATTTCAAGGATGAGGCTGAGATGCTATGGAACTCCACATTACTCTTTTCTTCCTTCAGCTCATGTGGAAGAGAGATAATTCAATGCAAGCATTAGTGCAGAAGACACCTTATCATCTTCCATTGACAGACGGCAGGGGAGTGCATAGTAGTACACTATAGTTTTGGACTAGAGAACTCCAGATTCAAGTCTTGCCAAAAAATTGCAGCTCATCAGGTGATTTCAGGCAAGTCACTCCAACTAAACTCACAGGGATGTTAAAAGAATGAAATCCAGGCAAACCCTCATATACACTACTTTTATCTCAGAAAAAAGTAGGAAGCAAATGTACTGAATTCATTTTTTCCTGCCCAAGATCCTGAAACAATTCTGCCAGTTGGATGAGGAAGTGCTAGGCTGGATGGAGTGAAGTGAAGGGAAACAGCTTCTGTTGCTGAGGTCATTAGAAGAAGGTCCTAGGACAATCAAGGGCTATGCAGAAGGAAGGTTCCATGTGGCCAGTTGCAATATTTAAGAGGCTAAGTGACAGCCTGATAAAATTAATAGAGGTTGCAAATCAAGATGCACATAGGAAGCAGCTCATATTCATTTTTGAATATCTCCCTTAAAAGGGGGGAGGGAACTACACAGGCAATCCACCAAGTTTGTTCTACCTACACTGTATGTGCAAAAGTAAAATAGTGGTAAGAGGTATTTTGAATAACTGGAAGCTGCACATTTTTAAAGCAGCAATATATTTTTCAGGCTTCCATGCAAAGATGAAATAAGATTCAGCTGCTTTAATGTAATAGCTCATTAAAACAGAAGTCATTGATATGAATCATTTAAGGAACTGCACTTTTTGAAGGCTCCTACAGAAGTCTGAAAAAATATGGTACTGCTCTGAAGAGAGCTGCATTCACTTCCTTGTATGTTCCAAAGCAATTCCACTTCTGAAGTATGCTTGTATGTGTGTGCACTGTATTCAGCTTATTAAAATACTTTTTCAGGTATTCAGCTATGAGAAATTAAGTTTCCCTCTCTTTTTGTTTCTATAGGTACTGATCCTAGCAAGCATTATATTTCAGTGTACCGAAGCTTGGCAGCAATTTGGATTGTCTTTGGATTAGCCTGGCTTGCTCTGATAGTCAACCTGGGAGCAGACCTAATGGAGAAATTCCTACAATTTAATAAGCAAAAACCAGATCCAGGGACGACAGAAGTTACTGTTTCCAAAGGAGAAGATAATCCTGATCAACCCAGGATCTATATTCCCAGCTGAGTGTCTCTCATGGGTAGGCAGCTTAGAAAAACTTGTGTGTGCATTCAAGGTGTGTGGATATGATATACCCACCCATGAGTGAGCAATTTCATAAAGGATAGAGGATTTTTCCCCCCAAATAGTAGTAAAAACGTTATGTGCAAAAAGCAGAGGAATGAAAAGCATGAAGGAAAATTCACCGAGAGCATAATTTATTACACTTTCCATTCAGCCAATTATCTTCCATTGAACTAATTATTAGAACAGACCTATCAGATGGCTTGTGGGCACTGGGTTCCAAAATAATTTTTTAAAATTTTACTGGAAACAATCAAGGTTTTTTTTTCCTTCAAGAGAACCCCATCTTCTATCGCCACTTCCCGATTTCCCTTAAACAAGTAGTGAAACCTGTTAAACAGATTTTCTGGCAGAAAAATTCACATATTTTACTAGTTCCATCTATGAAAGAAATTTCAAACAAGGCATGACAAGAGCTTTTCTTCTCCTATCCTTCTATTATTAGACTATAAAAAGATAAAGAAAAAGCAACAGCCCCACTTATTTTCCTCAGTACCTTCACTCCAAGGTTAGCAGACTCTGTGGTTAGTACTTTTTCCAAGCCATCTGGACCTTTGAATAAATATTCTCAGTATTTTCTCCTTGAATATGTTTCATGGCAGATATTAAAATTTTTGGAGTCCAGAATACCAATTTCAAAAAAAGGCTTGGTGCTTTCTCTGGGGGAGAAGGAATACAATGCACCCAAGTGGAAAATTTCAATTTACATATTCAAATTGTTATATTAGTAGCTGAAACAATTGGAGGAAAATAGAACTACATCCATTTGTGCATCCTGCAAGTCTGGGGCCCAGACATTTTGCTGCTTGACCCAAGTAGGTGTTCCTCTCTGTCCCATGTACTGATGCTAGCTGGACTAGCAATTGAAGTAACTGAAAAATATTCTCTAACACATCAAAAGGAACTTTCTAGATTAGGCAGTCCATAACAGGTTGTGTGACAGAGCTCCATCCAGTATCACCAACTGGAAATAGAGATTTATAGTAAAGTTCCTTCTCATGTTAAACGAGAGAAGAACCATCCTGATATTTTGCAGAGTAGTACTTGCATTTTTGAACTGCAACATTAAGTTTCATAAGATGATGCCATGACTGCAAGTGTACATTGCTGAGGAGGAAAGAAGGAAAAAAGTTTGAAGAATGAGACCACCTTGATGGATTTCCTAGATGAACTGAGTCAAACTGAAAGAATTTCTACAAGTACAATCCACTGACTCTTCATGAAGAACAAAAACAAATGTGACAAGAGTTATGACATTGATAAGGTAGAACTTTTTTCATCTCTTTCCAAGCAAGGAGCTTCAACAAGTGCTGACAAGCATGATCCAAGAAATTACAGAATACTCCTTGGAAGATCTACTAATTATTACTAGCCAAGTTGAGGCATTTGTCTATGCAATGACCAAGAATTAAGCTTGAACACCTAATTAATACACTCCACCTGTGACATTTCAGCTGATCTGTAGACAAGAGTCTTTTGATAACACTTGTCCTAACTATATTTCAAAATAAGCAATATCTGCCCTTTACGACCTTCACCTTCTGATATAAATATCTAATTCAGATTGAAGAGAAAGGAGTTCCAATGAGGGTAAGATGATTACTTCAATAACAACCACACTGATCATCACAGGAGATTTGGGGCCTATAGATGGTTAAGGGGTGTTACAAAGTTTTAACATGGTGATGCATAGCATGATATTCTTAGGATGTATGTGGTGCTGAAAACTATATGCAAAATGTAATTTTTTACATGGTAGAAGAGGAAATTACTTCGTATATACCGTATTTTTCGCACTACAAGATGCACCCCCCCCCGGGGCAAAAAAAGTGGGTGGAAATGTCTGTGCATCTTATAGAGCAAATGTTGCTGAGG
>JANHZT010001247.1:34614-45098 GCA_032468215.1 Stegonotus admiraltiensis
ACTCCGCTTGGATCGTCAGAGCCTTTTGAAAGCATTTTTTTTACAACCTCTTCGCCGAAGAGGTTATAGAAAAAATGGTTTTAAAAGTTTTTTAAAAATGGCCATGCCCACCCAGTCACATTACCCGCCCACCAAGCCACACCCGCAGAACCGGTAGTAACAAATTTTAGATTTCACCACTGCTACATAGCCTCTTTTTTGATGGGGTGTACATTCACTAAAGTTATACATCAGAAGCAAAAATGCCAACTCATACAGTAGTTGGCTTATATTTGTTTTGCAAATCGACCATGACCACTTTGTAGATCCAGTCTTCCCCGATAAACACCTTATTCTTTCAGAATCAGCTGACACCATGCGTTAACTTTATTGAAAATAGGCTGTTAAAACAAGGAGTCCAAAATACCATATCAAATACTTCATTGATCAAATTGGAAAAGCTTTCAGTTACTGAGTTGTGTAACTAGGGTTTATGCAATTGACTGGAAAGATTTTTTTTTGCATCCCTTCGTAGTGCCTAAAGATCACCTTTCAGTTCTTTTGTTTAGATTTTGTTTTGCTCCCTATATATCTGAATTCACAGTTATTTCCAAGTTCATCATGCCCCAAGTTTCCCATTCCATGACCATAATTCAGCCAGTCTTACAGAATGAAAATTGGATCACTCTTGATAACAAAGGCAAATAATTGATCACAAAAGGAAAATATTTGAAGTAGGGCAGACTGCGACAATTGCATTTTAGCTGCTCGTGGAGAAAATCCAAAGGTAGAATAACTGCTTTTTCTAAAATAATGTACAGCTTCTGGTGGCAGAACAGAAAGGGAAATATCTTTTTGCTTTTCCGTTTGTTTGCTTGTTTTTATCCCTTAAATAGAAATGAGGAAACAATGATGAAAGGGAATATGGAAGGGCTTTACTTCTAAATTCATATTGTATTTCAGAGTGCCACCAGAACTACCCAACATCAGATAACTCCCAAGAAACATTGATTATGAATCCATCTATATCTATATAGAAGAAATTTATAGTCTCCCCCCACCTTTTCGCCATTCTTGAGGAAAACCAAAATTCCAATGGCCTCAGGTTGACATCCCAAGGCTTTAGGAATAGAATCTAAATATATGGAAAAATCTAAATATTTGGGGAAAAAGTAAGGCTCTATTCTCTGCCTTACTCTTAAAACTGGAGATAAACAGAAGGGAAAAGATACTTAGGATTTTTAGTGTCATTCTAATCTCGTTTGAAAGAAAATGACATTATAATATCCAATGACACTTCAATCACAACTTTGATTTTCTTTCAAACAAGAGATTAGAATAACAGAGTTGGAAGGGACCTTGGAGGTCCTTCTAGTCCAACCCCCTATTTGAGCAGGAGATACTATACCATTTCAAACAAATGGCTGTCCAATCTTTTCTTAAAAACTTTGAGTGTTGGAGCATCTATAACTTCTGGAGAGAAGGCATTCTACTGACTAATTGTTCTGTCATGAAATTTCTCCTTAGTTCTAGGTTGATTCTCTCCTTGATTAGTTTTCATCCATTGCTTCTTGTTCTGCCTTCAGGTGCTTTGGAGAATAGGTTGATTATATTTGTCTGAGCTATGGGATCTTCTATGTACCTTCTTTTTGCATCCTTAGGCTGCTTTTAAAACTACTTTTCTAAGTATACCATATCCTTTCCCCACATAATCCAATTTTAGAACAGCTTCTATTTGTGCATTGTGGATTGATGTCATAATTGTGCTTTTAGTACAGAGCTTGCTATCTTCACCCCTTGTGCTAACAAAAGTGCATGCCAATATAAACGGAACTGATCAAAGAAAATCATACTTGTGGTGTAGTAGTACAGACCTTCTGAATTTCACCCTTCTAGAGAGCTTCATTTAAAATACTTTTAGGATGTTAAAAATGGAACTAAATGTTATTGGGCCGCAGGCGGAAATTGGTAGTAAAATCTTGTTTAGACTGTATTGCTTCATACTACAAGTAAATCTAGCAACTTGGATGAGTCTAGGCTATAACCCGGCACAACTTTTCCCCTTCCACTGGAGTTTGTGGTATAGAGAAGAATACAATCATGAAAACTAGCATTCTAAAATAAGGCATCTATAGGAATCTCTTCTCTGATCAAAGAAGTCTTATTTCCATTCTGTAATTCTTCTTTTCTCTATCATCCAAAATAGCTTGTTTTCTCTTGCCTCTCCTTTTTGATGTCACCATTGTATAAAATAACCTCTAATGAAAGCTTCATTTTCATCCCAAACTATTCTCAAATCAGTACTTATAACAAAGCATTATTTTTATTTCTTTTTTAATCTTCTACTATTGCTTCTTTCTGTAGCAATATTTCTATTTTTCTAAAAGAAAAACACCACTTCTAACACCACTTTCAAGAATAGACCTGATTTCAAAGAATTTGGCTACTAAGGAGTCTAAAGTAGAAATGCTACCCATTTTTTTCTTTTGAAACATAATCCTGTGAGTTTGGTTAATAAATCTATTTTTTTTAATTTTATGAACATCTGGCAAATACTGTTTTACCAATTCATAAGTGCCTGTTCCTATTGTAACAATTTTCAGAATTGACAAGAATAGATAGCATGCCATTAAGCCAAATGGTTTAGATAGTCAGTAATAATTAGGATTATATTGCATATTGTGATTTTGGGGCCTTTACCTTCAGTCTCTGTCTTAAATGGATTGCTTATAACTTGTCACTTACATGGAGACCTTTAGGGGAAAAAATATCCTGGTAGTTGAGAGCAAACTACACAATGATTTTCAGTAGGCTACATCTTTCAAGTTTAATATCAATTTACCCTACAGTAAATTGAGTAAATATCCTAGAGTCTGTGGAAGTCTATTTATTTTATCTATTTATTATTAAATTTCTATGTCATGCATCTCACTGAGGCAAGTCAAGGTGGCTCCCAGTCATATAATTAAGATATGGGGAGAGAAGGGGATAGGATAGGGGAGGCTTCTGTGGGGCAAGGCTGAAGGAGAGAAGGGGATAGGAGAGGCTCATCTTACTCATTAAGTTTCAAGTTGTGTCAATTTATCAAGCCCCATCACATAGTTTCGTAGCAAAGCATGGGTATCCAGCTAGTTTCAACATAACTGTAGAAAACCAGCTTGAAGAAGACTAGAAACTTAGTGGTGACTGATTTGAGTGAGATTTATACTAATAGAAGTTGTATTCCCATGTAATAAAAAACTATTGTTTGGTATCAGGTGGATAAGGCTCAGCGAACCTTGCCTATATGAATCCTCTCATACTAGGATCAGGTTCAGAGCCACAAATTCCATCAATAATTGTAAATAGATGTTCCTTAGTAATAGAATACCTTGGAGGTCCTTCTAGTCCAACCCCCTATTCGAGGAGGAGCCCCTATACCATTTTAGATAAACAATTGTCTAGTCTTCTTCGAAAGCCTCCAGTGATAGAGCACTCACTCCATATGGAGGAAAGTAATTCCATTGGTTAATTGTTCTCACTGTCAAGAAATTTCTCCTTAGTTTTGGATTGGTTCTCCTTGATTAGTTTCCATCCATTGCTTCTTCTCTTGCCTTCAGGTGCTTTGGAGAATAGGTTTGTTTGTTGTTTGTTTGTTTGTTTGTTTGTTTATACCTGTAGTATTTAACCATTAATTGCTGTTCATTGTGTTTTTTTAAATAGAGCTGGTAATAGAAGTAACATGGTACTTCTACTTGCATTTACTAATGTAAAGCATGTTTCATCTCATTTCTAATCATAATATTAGAATATTTCTTCCATATAACTACTCTTTTTTCATGTATGAGAATCTTGTGATTGATATCTTGGCTTTTACTGTTTGGCTTCTCATTTCCCCACTTATGTCTAACATGTGCTGAAATCAGGGGTGGGCTTCAGATCCTTTAGCAACAGGTTTGCTGCCCATTGCTGGGTAGGTGTGGCCACGGTGGGCATGGCCTAGTTGGCTGCCTGCACCACGGCAAGGGAGCACTTTTCACCCTCCCCAGGCTCCAGAGGTTTTCCTTGAGCCTCTGGGAGGGTGAAAACAGCTTCCCCCAGGGTCCAGAGGTCCTCCGGAGGCCAGAAACAGGCCCGTTTCTGGACTTTTGGAACCTCCGGTAGACCCATTTTTTGCCCTCCTAGACCCTCTGTACGGCCCCTGCACTTACCTGGAATGATGAACGAGCCGCATGGAAACTCCTTGGGAGGGGTGGGCATGGCCAGCCAAGAGTGGCATTTGGGGGTTCGCCGAACCCCGGTGATCCTTGGCTAGAAGATTGCCTGAACCCTGCCAAACTGGCCCCTGGCTGGAATACTGCAAAATCTTTCTGCAAAGCTTACAAATAATATTTCTGCCAAATATCATGGACATAGATTACTGCTATATTAGCATGTTAATTCATGGTATACCAATGATCAAACCTTATTCTTCTCCTTTCAGGGTATGGCAACTTGAGCCCCAATACGGTGGCTTCACAAGTGTTCTGCATCTTCTTTGCCCTCTTTGGGATTCCCTTAAACCTCATTCTTCTGAATAGGATAGGACAGCTGATGCTCTCTGGGGTGCGTCTATGTGCCTCCTATCTGGATGTGAAGTTCCAGTGGCAGGTAAGAGATCTAGGTATTCTTACGTATTTGTTTATTTAATCTAAGCCATCCATTTCACAAGCAAGTAATTCTGAGCATTGTACAACAAGACTAAAACAATAAGTTCTTATGGGTTACTTGGGCCAGCATGGACAATTTACTCATGCCATTTTCTAAAAAAGCAAGAATGTCAATGAAAATGCCACTGACTTAACTGCTTTAACTTAAATTTGTTGTAGGGAGAGCTATGGTGTAGCAACAAAAGCTATCTAGATAATTCATATCATTCCGTTGTGTTGTTCCTCTTAAGCCTTCAAACTTCAGATGTAAATCTTTACTTGTCTTCTTGTTTAAATGGCCTATTTCAATGTGGTTACTTGAAACAAATTTCTATTGAATGAAATTAGGCTTACTTATCTCTCTATATATGTTTGTTTAGGTTTATAGACCTAGCAAGCCCCAGGGAGTTTTTGGGTCTGCAATCCTAAACAGCAGGAAGACCATAACAAACTTTGTGTAGGAGAGATGAATAAGCATAATAAGTGCACACTTTTAAAAAGTGTTTTAAGCCTTGGGAGTATGTTTTTAAATGGAGAAAAAGAAGAGACTATGTAGACTGTTTCCACAATAGCCAGTTGCATGCCTCTAGGGAGTTCATAACAAGGGCATGAGGGTGAAAACATCCTTTAACTCATGTTTCACTGGAGCAGAGATGGGGAAAGATTTTTCTTTCCAGATACTTTAGAACATTTTGGAGTTGCTGTTATATTGCAGTGATTAACCATTATGCAAAACTTGTTGATTTTGTGCAGAAATGCCCCATCTTAAGAGTAAAATGTATTTGGTGAGGCAAAAAAGAGGCCTCACCAAAATATAATACAAGCATTTGGCCATAATTCCACAGACAAATATGTCAGTATTAAACAGCAGGTTTTGCTTTCAGTTTTCTGTCTTCCGTCAGCAAAAAGTTGGTTCGTCATCACTTGCCTTCCCCCTTCTATGTTTTGTTCTTATATTATGTCTGGACAAGCCTCACATTCCTCAGTTTATCTACCACTATCTCTAGCTCCAAGTATCCAGAAATCATGACGCACATACACACTCCTGTTCCCTCCCTGAATATAGCAATGGTAAAATAGCATTTTTAGTATTCTTGAAAAATTGTGCAAGTCTAGGCTTTGCTTGGGACTGGCTACTGCATCAACTTCACCTTCCACAGAGAAATAGCAGATACAGCCCAATTTCAAGCTTTTTCTCTGCATCAATGACTGCCTTTAGTTGGTAGGAATCATAATCCAGAACTTTAACATTTATAAATGCTTAGTGAAAATGTATTAAGTTAATGGAAAACCTGCTTTGGATGATTCTTTTCAACTTACAAATGTGTAGACATTTGTGGGGTCAGAAAAAATCCAGAAGGATCCTCTTACCTTGATGAAGAAAGAAATTGACCATGTGTACATATCCATTTTTGATGCTAAATGTGGTTTTGCTAATGCAAGTAGAAGCTAGAGAATTTTAAACATTTCTGCTCTAAAACTGGTGGTGTCTCATTTGTGAGAATTTTCTTTCAATGCATTTTTGTGGCCATATCTTATTAATCTTCTTTTAAACTTAGCTTAAGCAGCTTTCAATTTCTCTGGAAAACTTTGAGAAGAAGAATGTTCAGCTTCTTGTCTGTAAAGTTGAGGTTACTGAGTCAAAGGCTGATCAAATCCAAACCTAGAAAATTTGAAGGGATCAAAGCGCTTCTTTTAAACCCAGACAACGCATCACCAGCCTTTCTCCATAAGTAACCAATATAGTGCCAGCAATCATGGAAACACAGGCAAAAGGTTGCTCTGCTGACACAAGAGAACATGGCTTATGAGGAAGCCTGTATGTTCACCTTTTCACATGACAGGCTTTAGAGCAGGGCTGTCAAACTCCCGACCTGCGGGCCGGATGCATCACACACTGGCCATGCCCACACCCGGTTTAGCAAAGGGAAAAAGTCCCGATACGTTACGTGACACCACCATGATGATGTGAGTTTGACATCCCTGTTTTAGAGGAATCATTCGAGGATCTCCCCAAATGCTCTGATGTTTTTAGCAGAAAGATACTCAGACCCAGAAAGTAAGTTCAAACTTTTTGCAACTTTTTGACATCATAGTCATTATGATTTTTGTAGCCCAAGTTGGGAGCCTCAGGTAGTCTAAACATTAAATACCCTGCAAACCTGATTGAGTCTTGAGTTCATATCAGATATAAAGGCAAGATCCAGATTACCCTAATAAGTCTAAATATATAAAGTACGCAATGAATGTCAGGGCAGTTTGCCTCTTCCTGCTCTTTTCTATGGATTCTTGATCTTTCACAATGTGTGAAACTGAAATCTATGGACTAATGTTGGTTTACTCAGCAGATTCAAATCAACATCTAGTATTTGCATGAATAAACCAACAGCAATCCCTTTCCTGTTTGGGCCAGCATGTGAAACTGATTTTGCAAGCCTAGGAAAACTGACCTGCAAGGATGAAAACTATCAGTACTGTACTTAATTCACATCTCCATTTTAGCTGAACTAAATCATCATTTAAGGGATGCGGTGGCTCAGTGACTAAGATACTGAGCTTGTCGATCAAAAGGTTGGCAGTTCAGTGGTTTGAATCCCTAGTGCTGCGTAATGGGGTGAGCTCCTATTACTTGTCCCAGCTTCTCCCAACCTAGCAGTTCAAAAGCATGTAAAAAATGCAAGTAGAAAAAATAAGGACCACCTTTGGTGGGAAGGTAACAGTGTTCTGTGCACCTTTGGTGTTTAGTCATGCCGGCCACATGACCATGGAAAAGTCTTCGGACAGTGCTGGCACCTTCGAAATGGAGATGAGCACCACCCCCTAGAGTTGGGAACAACTAGCACATATGTGAGAGGGGAACCATTACCTTTACCTTAAATCATCATTTAGGAAATTGGAATGTTGCATCAAAAAAAAAGATCAGTAAGCTCAGATGGTGCTCATTGAACTTGAATCAAAATGTTCTTTGGCCCATGTTGAATGGGCTAAACACAGTATTATGCAAGCACTCTAACGCAATGAGCTTTTCTCTTCCAAATGTCTCCCAAATCTGTTCAGGAAAATTTTCCCTGGAAGAAGGAAACTTTCAGCACTATACTGGGTGATCAATGAAGAATGAATCTGTCCTGAATAATTCTTCCATCAGCAGAAAGCAGATTTGTCTCTTGGCCTCCTCAGAAATTTAATAGGATCACATATCTGTGCTGCAGATTCATTCAATGCACATTTTTCCAGTATCTTCTTCAATGAAAGTTGTAATCTATATCCTGCTTCTTGTCTGATCTAACCTATATTTTCTGTTTCTTTATTGCTTGCTAGAGGGGAGCAGTTGTCTTGACCTGGACCTGTGCCCTGGGTGTTGGCCTTTTATTATTTCTTTTGTTACCACCTTTGTTGTTTACTGCCATAGAAGGCTGGACTTATGAGGAAGGATTCTACTATTCCTTCATAACTTTAAGTACAATAGGCTTTGGAGATTATGTCATTGGTAAGTACCTTATACCTATTAAAACTTTATTTGTTCGAGGGGTGAAGTAGAGGGTAGATTTACAAGTTCCCTAGTAACTCAAAGGAAAACATGCTCATGGACAAAAACCATGCCGTCTCAGCTTTAAGTTCAGTAAATAAAACCATAGTTCATTCTATTTTAAGATTGACATGCAAACATTTGCTTCTTTTCAATGAAAAGGTATGTCCTTCTTGAGAATGTGAAATTCTCAAGAGCAAAGGATCCTTTATGTGCTTGCTTACACAGTTCACTTGGGAGATAATGTTTTTCACTTCATTTTTCCAGATAAGGGTGGAGGTACCCTTTCTTTTTGAGGGAAGTTCTTAATTCTCTGGTCAGTTGTGTGAAAACAAGTGCCTTCTTCATGCAACAGGAAATAAATGGTTTAAAAGTATTCTGATGTGTGAGGTGTTTTATGCTGATTCAATTTGGGATGCATTTATTGTATGTTGATAGCAAAGCAGCTTGGTTTAATGGGTGTTTAAATTGGAAGATATGCATAAAATTCTAGAATGTGACTTGGTTGGTAGCCATTTTTATTCTAACCTAATAGCAATTATACAATGAAAACTAATATAGATAGTTGCATCCTCATGAGACAAGTAAAACATAGTAAACACTGCATGGAAATCTCATTTATCAGACTCCTCTAAAAAGCACTTTCAACTTTTACTCTCTGTTTCACAACTGTGTGGAAGAAAAACAATCTTAAATTGGAATTAGGTATGTAGGCTGGAACAGGATTGATCTGCTGAGATAATGTCATCAGGAGCTTCTTTTAACTTCACTCCAGTGGTGTGCCTTACTTTCCAAGTTATTTAAATGGTTAAATAACCAAGTTATTTAAATGGTTGTAATCTTGTTTCTGTAGAAAGGATGTGAAAAGAGTCACTCTTTGTACTAAACCATTATATTATTAACTACAACTTTTCATTAAGCTACAAATGGCACTGATTGCCTGTTCTGTATCATAAACTATGTTACGTAAAGCACAGAAGCTAGATTTACTGCATGCTAAACCAGAACCAAATAAATCAAATGATGACAATGTAAAATATAAATATAGTCACTATTGTAGTAAAAAAAAAAGGTATGCTGCCCAAGTCGCAATCACTCTGGATGGGTATTATGATGACAGCATGAATGTATTTTTGCAGTAGTGGTGAACATCTGTAGCTCGGGTGGAGGATGAGGGTGGAGGTTCGTTCTCCGAGCTTGTGGATTGGTTTCCGAATATTTCATTACCAGATAACATGTTCAGTGGAGTTTAGGGGATGTCAGTGTCAGTGTTCTTCAGTTTATAAGGGCTTCAGGTGTGGGATTTGTAGGCTGGCTGTCCCCTCTCCTCAGAATCCAAATCAACCACACAGCCAACCAGAGACAGCACTGACCCTCAACTAACCTACGCAACACCCCTCCCAGCTGATCACCTCCCAATGACCCTGACCTGATGTAATCTCCTTATCACAAGACCCATCAGATGACTCACAGCTGACCCATCATAAGACCATCAAAGATCCTCACTTGACACACCCAGCCTTTATAAACAGAACACTGACACCTAAATTCTGCTGAAGATATTACTTAGCCTGGTAGTGAAACATTTGGAAACTAACTCACAAGCTTGGAGAATGAACCCTCAGCAAGAATGTATCCCTATATCTCCCCCCCCAAAAAAAAATAAAAACAGAGAGGGCATTAGGAGAAAAGGACAGAATGCATGTTTTTTTATCTAGAGCATATGAGGATGTATTGGATCTTCTGTGGAAGTCAGGAAAGCCTGAAATATAACCATGCATTTAACGTATAAATGGGGTACAGAAATAACCTTGAAGAAGAGGAGAAGCAACAGCTAAGACAAATCTGAGTCCAAAGCAGGAATGGAATGTGTGAAATCATTTCAGATTGGACCCTCCCAGATTCTCTTTAAAATAAAGGTAGGGAGGGGGAGGCACATTCAGAGTTGCAAGATTCTGTTACAGTAAGACTGTAATAAAATTAGTTTCATGATTTTGGTGTTCAAGTCTGCTTTACCTTGTAGGGCTAACGTAACGGGATGTCTGTTACTTTTTTAAAACGTAATTTTTATTGAACAGTTTTTTTAAAACAAACAAACAAACAAAAACAGTTATTTACATTTTCTTCTTTTCAACATCTTCACATCAGTAATCCATATTTATACATTTTCTCTTTCTTATCTTAATATATATTTTATACATATATTTCTAGAATATCATATATATATATACACCGTTATAATATATTCTCTTAATCTAAATATTTTATTTACATTTAACATAAACAGGTACCTAATTTCCTTTCCACAATTT
>JANHZT010001251.1:146394-158043 GCA_032468215.1 Stegonotus admiraltiensis
GGGCTTTCTGCCAATCCTAGTAAGATTATGATTATTTATTCTTTGGATTCTTGTAGGCTGTTAAGAAAGTTAATTAATAGCCTTTGTTCGAAAAAGAGTGATTTAATTTAGTAAACTAAGGTTTGTACAGACTTTGTGTGTGCTGCGTTCTTTGGGGGTCCATAGCTGGGCAGAACAATCCCAGGCCCCAGGACACTGTGGCATCATAAATATGAACCAATTGCCAAGTGTCTGAATTTTGATCACGTGACCATGGGGATGCTGCAATGGTCCTAAGTGTGAAAAATGGTCATAAGTCACTTTTCTCAATGCCTTTGTAACTTCGAACTGTCAGTAAATTAACTGTTGTAAGTCAAGGACTACCTGTACCCAGATCCATTAGAAGATTTGCCGCTATTTTGCCCAGGTTAAAGGTAAGCCATGGCTTCTAATCAAACTGCATATGCTAACTACATATGTAGTGGATGCAGTGTCTGTGTCACACTTAATTGCTTCTTTGTGCAATTATTCCTATCACGCTTCCCTTCCCTTCCTTCAATACTCCTCCAATCTCTTCTCCTTTCCAATGAGATAAATCTAATCCTTCTCAAGAAGATACACTTGTACGATAGCTGTTTTACTGATCCGTGAGACAGACAATCGCGCACCGTCCCTGCAAACAGTTACACAGAGAAGTCCGGTCTGATGGACTCAGGCTTATGATCTAGATTTCTTGATCATAACCAAGAACTTTCTTTCTTTCTTAAAAAGAAGAACTTTGGGTAAATCACAACAGGAGTCAGAGAAGCACAAAAGCTTTAGATTGGATTAGCCAACTGAAGTAAGCCAGAGAGTGAAACGTTGTGTAACCAAGCACAAAAACAGCAACAGGCATTAGTATGCAATTGGCACGTTACCGCTGGCTTCTAGCTGGTGAATAAACTGTCTTCAAATATCAAAGTATAGACATTATGAAGAAATGTTTCCTCTGGTGGTTTTCCCCCACTTCTGTTCTCTTAAATCAGGTCAGCCTTAAAGATCAACAATAAAAAATATTCTGGTTTGTATACTTCGTTGTAAATAAGCTCCTCCTCAGGAAAAAAAGGGGGGGGGTAATTGTTTCAGTATAGATTCTTAAGTGGCTTCTATTTCTTTTCCTAATTAAGTCCAAAAAATGATTCCAGCTACAAAATAATAGTAAAATATGTACATCTGGGACATATATATTTGTTACTTCTTTTTCAGAGGCAATTAGAAAAAAATAAATCTTGCAGGCAAAGGATATGTTTAAAGAGTACAGTTAATCTTTTTGGGAAGAGGAAAATTCAGATCCTATAATCAGAACGTAATACCTCTGCAGTACAAATTAGTGAACATCCAGGATTCCCTGTGTATTAATCTTCCTAATTTATTAATTTTAATGCCCAATTTATCTTAAATTCCATTGTGTAATTACTTTATCAGAACTTTGCAAATGGCTTCCTGTGAAAAACTGAAGTTCCCATCCTTTTCAGATAAAAATACCCTTTCTTTATAAATTGTATAAATTTTAAAGGTACTATTTTCTCTCCTCTGCTTTGAGGAGAGAATTAAACAATGTAATACATTGTAATTCCTTCTTAGATCTTTCAAAACAGTGAATATAATAATACTCTTTTTTTCTACTCATTACAGAACATGTGACATCTCCTCTATATGGTTCTAGTGAAGTCTCCTCATTGTTTTCACCCGTGTCACAAAAGGATATGCCATGGCACTTCACGGTAAGAGACAAGATAGCTGAAGCAGGGAAGGGCACAGATGGTCTTTTGTTGCTTTTTTTTTTGTCTAACAACATTTTTGCTCACCAGTGAGTCTCACATACCAACTGATACGCTAGCTGCCTCGTGTTTTTTTATACTTCCAATGGATTAGGTTTAGGTTTAGAGTTATCGATCATTGGTTGACAGTTACCTCTTTGCACTGATGTACCCATGCAAGAATATACACAACCAAAGATATTGCATGGCCCAAATCCTTGGCAGGCAAAAACATTTTGGACATGACATTTTAACCTTACTAGGGAGCAAAATGGAATAGCCCTCATATGGCTTGTATGCCCTAAATCAGGGAGCCTGCAAACTTGGCAACTTTAAGACTTATGGACTTCAACTCAGTGCTGGCCGGGAATTCTGGGAGTTGAAGTTCACAAGTGTTAAAGTTGCCAAGTTTAGAGGCTCCTGCCCTATGCTATGGCCATTCTGAAAAGGGGGAAATGCTCAGTTCTTAAAAGCTACGATATCAATTAACTACCCAAAAGTTGCTGTTTGCAGTTGTGACCAGAGAGGGCTCAGAACTGAGAGGATGGGAGAAAAACCTCAATATTCCACCAGCCAATTTGGGAGCACAGGAATTTTTTTATTTACAACATTCATTTAGTGACCAAATGGCAAAAAGAGATGCCGACTGGAAACAGAGTTAGCAATGTTGCTTTCCTGCAAAAAGGTCCAAGTCCCTTTGTTTCTCTTTTAAGACTTATGGGAGGGACCAATCATCTCCTGGCCTTACTCCTGAGTCATCCCTTTTGCTTTTTATCTGCTCTTGCCTTCTGGCAGCTCTGCGCATGCTTGCACTAGGAACAGGCTCCTCCTGTTCCTCTGCCTCTCTGCTGTCCAACTCCGGGGGCTTCGGAGTCTGTGCATCACTCCCAGATGGCCCTGGCCCCATCTCTGCCTCTGATGCAGAACCTTCGTCCGGGCCTTCCCCAGATTCCAGGAGTTGCCCATGTTCCTCCCCAGCCTCCACACTGTCCGACTCTGCTGCCAGATCCGCAGGCAGCTGGTGGACCACAACAACTCAGTTCACATTTTTCATCATATCACGATAGGTCAAAACCATAGGCTGTGGTTTTTGAATCATGATAGTTAGGTTCACACATCCTTTTAGCCCAAACTAAACAAACCAACACTTTCCATGAAATCCTCTATCCTTTCATTACAGGCAAACTGTCCCGTTCTCATGTCCATATACATTGGAACTCCTTCCTAGATGTTCTTTCCAAGGCCGCTGGTTACACCTTCAAGATCATCTCAATTGTACAGAACCATCCCTCCGTAATTATAGCCTTATAATTATGACATTCATAGCCTGAATGTCATTTTATGGGGTATTGATTTTAGTTGTGGCCAACTGATTTAATTCTTTTAATTATATTTTAACTTTTGTATTGTGGGGTTTTATTTTGGCTGTACACCGCCCTGAGTCCTTTGGGAGAAGGGCGGTATAAAAGTCTAATGAATAAATAAAATAAATAAATAATAATTGCTCTTTCCAAGGCCTTTTGTCACACCCTTTATAGTGGTACATGTTGCTTCATGTTCTTATTTTGTATGCTCGTTCCACCCCTGGTAGCTCCAACCAAGTCAATACGGGTTTCCTTGATGTGCAATCCTTCAGGATCAATGCCTTACATGAACAAATCTCAGCCATCAGTCCTTGGAGTCTCAAATTAAAAGGATCAACATCTAGTGATGAGTAAGCTCTCTTTCTGAAACCAGGACATAGACAATGCAGGTCTAGACAGAGAAACAGCATGATGTGCTCTTAGGACATAATTTTAAAGAGACAGCTGCTGCAAAGTCCTCGTGAGAAGGGAAGCATGTTTTGACCCCCCCCCAAAAAAAAAAAAAGCAAGCAAAGGTTTAACCTTTGCCTTTTATATCCCGTAGCCTAGAATCATCATTGCTTGGGGAAGTAAAATATCACCGACACGCTGAAGATATTTTGTGTGTGTGTGTGTGTTTAAAGGCTGAAACTGTCACAGCTAATGTATTACTTTTTCTTTCCTAAAGGTGAATCTACCAATATTTGAGTAGTAGCCTTTTGGAAATAATGTATTTTTTTTAAAAAAAAGAAGCACTTCTCAAATATTCACAAATGTCCAGTCTATCTATGGTCACACTCATTTGTACAGTAAAAGGTGAAAAGAGAAAAGGGGGGAAAAAGAGAGGTGGGAAAAAGGGAAAAGAAAATAAGGAAAGAACTTTAAACAAACGACGTTGCCTGGTAATCATTGGATGAGAGAAAATGTCTGGGAGAGTAAGCAATAAGCCTTGCTGTAAAACCAGGAGAAAAAAATAGAATCAGAAAACACACCACTTATTTTTAGATTAGTTTGGGATTTAATGATGCCAAAAATAGACGGTTGATATCAGATAACGAAGAACTCCTTTACACTTCAGCATAGCTTTACTGTTTGTTTGATTGAATGAAATTATCTCCATCATAATGTTGGGCTGATATAGCTAGCTTTAGCAATAGCACATATTCAAAGTGCTTTACAGCCCTCTCTAAGGACTTTACAGAGTCAGCCGATTGCCCCCAACAATCTGGATCCTCATTTTACTCACCTCAGAATGATGGAAGGCTGAGTCAACCTTGACCAAATGAGAATTGAATGCTGAACTGCAGGCAGCCTGCAGTACTTCATTCTAACCACTGTGCCACCACAACTCTTTAGCCAGAGAAAGGCCATTTTGTCCAAAAAACCACCACCCCTTCATTTTGTTCACTTCAGATGTTTTTCCTTTGGCTCTCTCATCCTCCGGCTGTCATCCTTGCCCTAAAATTCCCGGAAAGCCATATGATAGCCTTATCAAAGAGCACAATATCATTCTGAACCAGGAAACCAGTCAGGCTGATAGCCGAGGGGTCCTTGATGCTGTCAGAGCTTGGTTGTTTTCTTGCAGATGTTTCATTACCCAAACTAGGTAACATCATCAATGCTACTACCAGGCTGATACCTTTCAGCCAAAGAGCCTGATAAGAAGGCAATTGATTATTTCTTTGTTGTTCATCAATAATTAGTGTTCTATGGTATTTTGCATCTGGATTAAAGGTTCCCTAAACACAAGGATTGATGATTCAGTATAACCAGCCCACCAGATTCAGATGGGGAAAAAAACACCTCTTGAGGTTTTTTTGTGACCTCTCAGTCTCATACTAATCAGATGTGACCATGCTGAGCTTTTTGAGACTAGTCAAGGTCCTTTAGGTGGTAGTATTTGCACCAGTAATTTATTTATTCCTTTATTTGATTTCTATAGCTGCCTATCTCAAATAAGTGACTCGGGCTGCAAACAATCACAAAATAATTAAAAACAGTTGCAGCATAGTGTAATTGTAATTGCCATTGGCAGACCTATCATTTTTGAATTTGTTTGATAGACCCCTAAGAAGTTAGCTATTGTCTTGTAGCAATTAGGTTTGCTTCAATCAATTGATTCAAAACTTCAGACTAATTTGGAAAATCATGACTTTGCTGAACTGGATTAATTTTATACATTTCTGAAATAATTCATTGCTTAACACATTGTAAGCCACCCTGAGTCTCCGGAGAAGGGCCGCATATAAATCAAACCAATAAACAATAATAAACAATAATTCAGGGAAAAAAAGCTATTTCTGCTCATTGCAGAAGTGTCTAAATTTTCTCAACGGATTTGAAGGCATTCGATTTAATTTCAGTTAAACTTTCCAATTTACTTTGGAGAGTTCATACTTTTAGATTTTTTAAGAAATTGCCTTGAAATTAGGGGGTTTTTTTGTGAAAGATTCTTTTGGGTGCACAACCCTAATAGCAACTAGTTTGTGAAATGATGAGATTTTCTTAAAATGAGGGGGGAAAGAAAATACTGTAGTAATTTTCTGCACATATTTCTTAATTGTATATACATTTCTTATCAGACTGCCTTTCATTGTTTCTTTTTCCAGACAGAAATATCTTTTCCTCACAAGGAAGATGCTTTGATCACTAATATAATTTTGCAAGCTCTTTTCTTTATCCAAGAGCCTTTTTGAGAGCATATTTTCTCACAATATTCCAAATGTGGTGCAAAAGAGATTTGTGGAAGGGAATTAATACTCAGTAATAATAATCCCAACATGGACTTCGTCTTTCTGCCAATTGCTGCCTGCTGCCATTATCCATCACAAATCCCAGGTCTGCTTCCTGGTTAGTCACCATTAGCTCAGACCTCATTAATGTATTATAGTCAAATAATTAAGATGGGGAAAATAAAGCGATGAAATAAATTGCTATGAATGGGCCATTGGCCATGGATTCTTTCCTGGGAATGAGGTTAAAAAAAAACCTTGATAAATGAACAAGAGGTATGTTTTTCAGTGGCAGCATTAATGTTAACCTGCTTTTACAATTTCAGTTCAGCCAAGATGGCTGTAACTATGTTACCAGTGGAACAATAGTACTGACTATAGTAAGGTAAAGCCGACTTTACCTGTAATTGAAGCTGTTTGACTATTTAAACACAATTTTAGTGTTTAGCTGCTTTTGTGCCATTTTCATCCATTTGCTTAAAAAAATACCCTACCCATCTAACTTTGAGGCTAATAACACTCTCAAAGATGGAGTTGGCCCATAAGTGTGGGTTATGGCTAAGACAATCTTTACACAATATTTTTTTGGGTACCATTTGTGGCCTTTCCTGAATCAGGAGCCTTTACTCACAGTCACTCATGTCCTTCTCAGCTCACAGCTGGATTACTGTAAGGCGCTCTAAATGGATTGGCTTTAGGTTTCAATTATATACTCAAACACAGTTATTATGGATATTAGCACTTTACTTACATATGACTGCTATGTCTGAACAGTGGGGCACTGGATTGGCTGTTTATAACTACATTAACTAAATTTTGTTTTCAATCTAATTGTATTAATACTATAAGATGCTCAGATATTTCAGAAATATTATAACATAACACAATAAATGTGTCGTACATGATCAGCTTTCAAGATAATTGAATCAGTTGATGTTTTAAAGGGTCTCAAATATATTTCTCTACAGATATTGGATGTTAGTTGCTATGTATGAACAACTTCTAATAATAGTAGTAATAATAGTTTTACTTGGAACATCTTATATCCTGTGACCGTATTTTTAACATTATCAAATAATAGCATTCCCTATCCCAAGTCCTTGGGAAAATAAGTGGATAAAAATGAAAAATCCAGTCTAAACAACTGGATGACTATGATAAACCATATTTATAATAATAGGTAGATAAAAATGCCAAATTCAGCCTAAACCTCTGGCTGACTCTTCAGTGAAGCAAAATAATTTATATCGTCTGATGATACAATCTTTTCAGATGCTATACCTTGATGTAAAGAGATAAGAAGAGAGATGACCCAATCAATTAATTTATGAGAGAAATGTAGGCTAAGAAAGTTATTAAATATTGCTTTGCATTTTGTAAGTAATCTACTGTAGGATTCATTATGTGTCATCCTCAAGACCAGAGGTTTAGTCTTCTGAGCTTTCAGGGTAGATGGGCTCCAGCACAAGTCTGAAAGCTCAGAAGACTAAACCTCTGGTCTTGGTGACAACTCACATTGGATCCTTTAACATTATCCTCAGACATTTGCTTTCATTTGTAAGTAATCTATTTCATGTTTTGACACATATTTTTAAAAAAGCTGAAGCTTGAAATACGACTGTCTCACCAGCTTGTTATAAATAATTTAGTTATATTCAGCTCTTATTAAGTGAAAATTAATGTTATGTCTCACATTAATGTCTCCTTTGTAAGAGAAATGTATTCTTGCATTGTTAGTTACACTGACATAATTTATCAAAATTCAACCCTAAAGAAACACCTTGGCAGCAAATTTGATTCATTTCGTATGAAATTAAGATGTAATTTTACTGGAATTTTTGATACTGCTCTGTTTGAAGTTTTCAAAATCATAAATTTGCATAGGCAATGAACCTTAGATATATAGCGATCTTGGTCAATGTCTGGATTTTTTCCCATTTAAAATACAAAACTGAAAAGCAAAAGTAATTCAGTGGAAAGCTATAAGAAGACAAAGAAAAACATCACAGGAGTAAATGATTCACTACTGTGTGGAATTGAAACAAGTGTTGATCATATCTCTCAGCTTCCCTGAAACCTGTTATCTGCAAGGAACAGGAATCAGGATGTCAAGGAGCAGCTGACTAAATTCACAGTCAAATAATCCGCTGACAATTAGACCTTTCTTTTTTGCACAGAAAGCCAGGAAGAGAAAGATACTGTAAATGAATAAATGGCAATGCAAATAGGCTTTCTGAGACCATGATCTGGGTTATTTGGATAATGGAGGGGTACCATGAAATGGGTTGCAACTCAGAAAAACTGGTAAAAAGGTATGTTGACAAAAGCTCTAATGTAAGGACTTTGACTTTAAAGGTTTGGGCACTGTAGAAGGAAATGGGAGTGGTGCCCTAATAGGACTTAGTAAAAAAAAGATAAATCAGAAATGAATATTGATGCATTATACCTATGGAATGCACTGTCTCAAAGTATAAAAAATAATTCATGTGAGTCTGAAATTTTAGTATTCAAAAGAAAATATGGTTACTATATTAAGACCTCATGTGAGGAGTCCCATGACTGGACTATTGTTTTTGATAAGCCTTTCATTATGCATGAAAGTATGAAGCCATGTAGAATTATAGATCAATAGATAGATAGATAGATAGATAGATAGATAGATAGATAGATAGATAGATATAATCTGTAATATAATTTCATAACTTCACTTATTATTTCATAATTTCATTTATCATTATTACACACACACACATCCCCATCTTTGATAACCGTGCTATTCTGCTTGATAAGCTCCATATGCTCCCAATATAATAAGGTGTATCACATTAACATTATGAATGTAATTATGAATGGAAAAATTTTAGGATTTCTTTTTAAATCTTTCACTAAGAACATTTAAAAATATCAAGCAAAAATCCAACCTTAAGTGTTTTGACCAAAGAGGTACTGAAGTAAAGTATTGATAGTGCTGCAAATTGTTCTAGGGTTTAGGAACAGTTTTGCTTAACCTGAGCTGCATTTCTGAAGGTGGAATGGATTCCACGTGATGATTAGAAGGCCTCAGAGGACAGATGGATTCTATTTTAGATACACTGCATTATGTATTGAAAGTTTAGATCCAATGATTTTCAGATTCCTGAAAAGAAGACAAGTTTTTTTCCTTAGCTAAGTAACTGTGAATGGAAGAAGCAGGAGTTCATCCTAAAGTCTTTTTTTTAAAAAAAGCCTCCAGTGATGGCGACCCCCAACGTCTGGAGGCAAGGCCTTCGACTGGTTAATTGTTCTGTCAGGAATTTTTTTCCTTAGCTCTAGATTGATTCTCTCCTTGGTTAGTTTCCATCCATTGATTCTTGTCCTGCCTTTAGGTGCTTTAGAGAATAGGTTGACACTCTCTTTTTTGTGGTAGCCCCTTAGATATTGGAAGACTGTTATTATGTCACTCTACCTATCTGCTATCATGTCACCAAAAAAGACCTTCTTTTCATTAAACTAGACAATTCCTACAACCATTCTTCATATGTTTTATCCTCTAGTCCCCTAATGAATTTTCTTGCTTTTCTCTGTACTCTTTCTAGAACCCCAACATCTTTTTCATATCATGGTGAGCAAAGCTGGATTAAATATCTACTCCCACCTCCAGAAAGTTTTCACATGAAGGAAAATTGGTTGGTAAATCATGACTACAGATACAGATGTTATAAATGTTCATCCTCAAACATGGAGAATGCCAGGAGGATGAGACTGAATAGGACAAAAATCCCATAGTTAAAGTCTATAGCGCTCAATAGGATTTACCACAAATCATGCGTAGGGTTGCTAATAGTTGCTGCTCATCAGAAAACCTCTACTAATCCATTTAGTTTTTGCAAAGAGAAAGAAAAAAATAGCTCAGTCACAAAAATATCTTTTCCCTAAAATAGACAGTGTTAAGTAAATCCATTTTAATGTTTTTTTAATGTGTTGTGAGCCGCCCTGAGTCTTCGGAGAGGGGCGGCATACAAATTTAATAAATTAAATTAAATTAAATTAAATTAAATTAAATTAAATTAAATTAAATTAAATTAAATTAAATTTTCACCATAGTAGCAGCTTACATATTCAGCTGAGAGTAAGAGCCACTGAACTCAAAAGAAATTATGCTATAGTAAGAACACAGAGGTTTATGCTTATTATGCTTACATGTTTCTATAATCTCTCTCTCTTACAATATATTTTTGTGTGCACATATGTATGCGAGAGGGTTGTTTATGCACATGTTGCATGTATATCTATAAAATTAATTTTAATCAGTATTCATCAATTCAATTAAAATCACTCCCTTAATTTTTCCCTAATATCTATCCATAATAATATCCATAATATAATATCCATAATACATCCATAATAATCTTTGTGGGGGGAAATTGCCAGGGTTAGTTTCAGCGTGAGAGATCAATTTTAGCTGACAAGGAAAGGAAACTGTAAAAAACTGGAAAATTCCACATAAGATTTTTGTTCAGGTTTACAGTTTTCTGTAGAATCATTCTTTTTGGGTGGCATTTTTATAAATTCAGAATCACCTTTCTTTGAATATCAGATGTCAGATATTCTAGTTGTGTTTAATACAACTATTATTCAAAAACCAAAGGTCTTTAATATGTAGGCTCAGTGAAAACACAATACAAAGTTTCCTGTTTAGTCCCAATAGCCTTTCTACTGACAGCTAGTGCTATTTTTCTTTCATTTCCATACACTAAATACATTTTCTTTCATTTTCTTTGAGGAGCCACGGTAGAAATCAGCAACCAAAATTGCAGAAACATGCAATTTTCTACTCATCTGCCAAAGTCAGCTCTCTATCTTGCAATGTGACAGAGAGTAAGTTTCACAATGTTGAAAAGCACCACTATTTAAATTCAGAGAATGTTCTATTCTATAATGATGTTTGTGAATAAAAATTAAACTATGAATAATAATGCTACTCTGAATATTTAAGGACAGGGAATATTACTGTTCTATTGTTGGCCCTTTCTCCTATAGGACACTGCTTGGAAGGTTTTACATTGTAGAAATCATAAAAGCATAAGGCTGGAAGGGTTCTTGGAGGTCTTCTAGTCCAACCCCCTATCCAAGGTAATAGTCTTTATACCAGGGGTCCCCAAATATGGACATTTTAAGACTTGTGGACTTCAACTCCCAGAATTCCCCAGCCAGCATTCTTATACCATCATGGACATGGAGTTAGGGGTGTGATGTACAATTTTCCACTGTCGATAATCAAGACAGTTTTGTATACAGGTACTTAACTATCTTTCTATATAGTTATTTATTTGGTAAATTTATATAGCTGCCCACTCCATGGCCATGACTCTGAGTGGCATACAAAGTTTAAAATGACCCCCCCAAAAAATACAAAAAAACCCAACAAAACAACAAAACACATAACAAACCCATTAAAGAAACATTGAAAACAATAGCAATCATTAAAAGCCCTGCAAAGAATTCTATGATTCTTCCTGACTTGTTCTCCTCAGTATTTTGTCAATACCTCAATTGACTTGAACAATGGAAGTAAATATCTATGTTCCTTGTGAGGAATGTGGTATTTTATATAAGACTTAAGCTTACAAGCCATGGTGGCGTAGTGGTTAGAATGCAGTACTGTAGGCTACTTCTGCTGACAGCTGGCTGCCTGCAATTTTGCAGTTCAAATCTCACCAGGCTGAAGGTTGACTCAGCCTTCCATCCTTCTGAGGTTGGCAAAAATGAAGACCCAGATTGTTGGGGGCAATATGCTGACTCTGTAAACCACTTAGA
>JANHZT010001251.1:181174-192324 GCA_032468215.1 Stegonotus admiraltiensis
AAGAAAGAAAGAAAGAAAGAAAGAAAGAAAGAAAGAAAGAAAGAAAGAAAGAAAGAAAGAAAGAAAGAAAGAAATGCAAATAACTGCTCATATGTTGTTTTATTCTGTATTGGAAGTAGCTTCTGGAATGTTCTTCAAGGGCATCCCCATGTAAAACACATTGCAGTCATCCATTTAGGGCAGGCCTTTAAACTGGCAGCCTGCGGGCCGGATAAGTCACATGCAGGCCACACCCACCGCAGCTCCGCAAAAGGCAAAAAATGTCACGATACGTCACAATCCAGCTCATGATGCAATTGAGTTTGACACTCGTGGTTTAGAGGGTGACCAAGGCATGAGTGACTGTGAACAAAGTCTCGCGGTCCAGGAAGAGGCACAACTCAATGTGAAGTTTTTCAATGTTCTTCCAAGCCAGTTACTCTTTGAACATCAATCATGAGCCCAGGTGGAGCCTCAACATATAAGCAGGCTCTGTTTGTGATAAAGCAATCCCATCCAGGACAAAAGATGGCACTTCCCTGGAACCAAGGGCCCTAATACCCAAAATATGTTGAAGTAATATGAAGTAATATACAAGCTGAGTCAAGCTGACAAAGTGGTGAGAATTGACTACTTTGACTGACAGGGGGTGCTTCACTAGTACATCTTCAATCATAGTCCTTTGGCCAGTACAATGGTTTGTTCATATCTGCTTTATCTTTTTTGCTAGTTCTGTCTCAGTGAAACAAGATTTGGGGAAGAGAGTGCAGGCAGAATCAATAAGGTTGCTAGAATGTGTGTGTGTTTGTGTGTATTTTGGTATCTTCCAATCAGTCCTAACTTTTGCAAGCATTCCGTTCTTCCTGTCATTGTCATAATTAAATTTCATTCCCTGGTGTTTGTCAAGCTCTCTATGTTGTTGCTTTTTTTAAACTGGATAGCATTCACTTATTTTTTTAACCCATTCAAATTTAGATCTGTCAGTATGGTTGCTACATATCTGGCTATAATTATTCACTGGCATTTGTAGCATACACAGTGCCTTGTAAGGGACAACCCTTGATTTATCTTTCCAGTGGGAAGGTATTAGAGTTATTTGCTATTAAGAGGCAACAGTAGCTCGTCCTGCTAGGGCAGAAATGTCAGGTAGCCAGATCAATATTAGTCCAAAGTAAGTGTTTTGGTAGTATAACCATAAGAAGCAGAACCTTAGGCAAGCTTCTACTAAAAACAAGGTGAAGTGGGATTTTCAATGGCCAAATACATTTCTTTTTATCTCTTAATTGCAAACAGCTTGAAAAGAAACCTACAAAGAACAATATAATTATACTTGCAGAGAAGGAAGAACCAGCAATTCTCATCAAGCCAAAAAAGCAGACAGTTACCTTGTGTTCAATCCAAAATTCAACATGGATGTGTTACCGATTTCAGTGAGAATTACTTCTGAATAGCTTTATTTTCTTCTCCATTTATTTTTTTAAAACTCCAATTCTTTCTGTTTCATTGTATTTAAAAGGATATGTAGATCTTGGTAGGGTTTCTTTTTTAAAAAAAAAATGCTGAACATCATCTGCATGGGCCATCTTAACAGTTACAATCACCAGTTTTTACCAGCTCGGAGAAGGTATGCTTTGGCGTTGCTGTTAAAAGTTTATAAAATTCTTGTATCATAAAAGTCAAAGGAACAAATTAAGCCAGAGTCTAACTCTCTGCTTCATGCTGATTTTTAAAATAAAGCATCCATAACAGATGCCTGAATGGCCTCTGATTGAACAGAGTTTAGCAGATGGGACACACCAGCTCCCTAGTTAATTGGTTCCAGTGCAGCACTGTTCTTCTTCTAACATGTCTTCTAATAAGTGGAATGTTGCTTCAATCTATTTATATCTACTATCTGAGATGACAGATACTGGCGTTTGAAAAGTGGTATCATAACTCCACTAGGTCTTTTTTGCTTCTTGAAGGCTGAATATTCCCACTTTCTCTTTATAGGACTACACTTTTGTGCCCTAGTAATCCTTGAACCTGTTTCCAGCTTCTTAAAGTGAGATGCTTAGAACTGGAAATAGTATTGAAGTGAGGTGAGATAATGAAGAACAAAGTTGGAACTACTAATGATTTGGAAATTAGACCTGTGGTTTAAAATTGCACTTGTCTTCACTTCACTATCTCACAACTATTCAATTTCATGTCCCAGAGATGCTTTTCCAAAAGACAACTGGACTTCATGTGGTGTTTTTTTTTTCCACTGAAAACATTTTGCTTTTCATCCAAGAAGCTTCTTCAGTTCTTTCGAACTGAACTTTCAGAACTACAGAAGCTTCTCGGATGAGAAGAAAAATGTTTTCAAAGAAGAAAAAAAACAAGGAATTCCAGTTGCCTTTGGCAAAGCATCTTTTCCAAAACTATGACCTGGATGATTGAGAACCTTTGTAGACATTATTCCATTTCATATTTATTTATTCACACACACACACACTTAAATAATTGTGGAATTGTTCTGTCACTAAGTTATACAATGATGGGCCTGGAGCTAAAGCATTGCCCCACCAAAATCGGGAAACCTTTCTTTTACATGGGCTGAATTTTGTAATTATTTGGTTAAACCAGGGATGGGTTCTACTTACCTTTAATACTGGTTCGCAACAGGATCGTGTGCGTGCATGCGCTTCGCTTGAGCGGGCACCTTCTGCGCATGCGCAGATCACCGATGATGACATCTGGGACAGTGGGCAGGGCCTCCTGCCAGTTTTACTATCGGTTCTTGCGAACTGGTCCGAAGCGGGGGCAACTCACCACTGGGTTAAACCCTTCTCCAAAATAGGATTTGGCTGTATATTACTGACTCCTGGCTCCAAATTAAGCCACTTGGCTTGAAATAAAATTCTCAGCTGCTTGATATAAAATGGCTTGATAAGACCATGCACTGCAAAGTAGAAAAAGCTCTCTAGCTGGCTACAATTGCTGTGCTTTTTCCCCTGGTCTCTACATTTCACGGTGTGGATGGAAGCTGAATAGTTGTGGGTAGTTGACATCCTTAATATCTCAGTCCCGACACCTGTTGGCTTTCAACTTAAATCTCATATACTCCATTGCTGTGTTTTGTATTGAAAGAAGGTCCATGACCTTGCCTGATTGTCAAAATCTGTCTCAGAAGCTTTTTGTGTGTGGGGGGGGAATTCCTCTCCTGAAATGAGCACAGACTTTTCTCAGATGTGACATCTTGGCAGTGTGGACTCCTTCTGTTTGTTTAAGTATTGTTTGCTTGCTTTAATCTTCTAGTATTTAAGCCAATGTTTTGCCATGTAGGAACACTTGAAGGAAATCTTGTTCTGCTTCAGTTTTCTTTAAATAGTGTTCATTGTTCTTTTAATTTACTTGATTTTGTGCTGACACATTTTTCTTGGTGGCTTCTGTACTTTTGTATGTACTTATTACTGTGATTCTAGTTCTGTCAGTAGTTTCGGAATAAAATCATACACAGCATAATAGCTTGGTACATAGCCAAAAGAAAGAAAAGCTTAATTAGAGTGGAGTTGAGTCCATGGAGAGGCTCACTAGAGAAATGAGACCAGATTTGTATCGTTTAGCAAGGTTTCTGCACTAGTAGTTAGTGGCACCAAGATTTCTTAAAAAATGCATTGGACAGATCAATACAGGAAGTCCTTGACTTACAGCTATTTATTTAATGACCATTCAAAATTACAACAGGACTGAAAAAAATGACTTATGACCAGTTCTCTCACTTATGACCGTTGTAGCATCCCCACAGTCATATGATCAAACTTTGGGTGCCTGGCAAACAACATACATTTATGATGGTTGCAGCATCCTGGGGTCCTGGGATTGTCATTTGCAAGCTTCTTAGGGAGTGTTTGGCAAGTAAAGTCAATGGCGGAAGGCAGCATGATTTACCTAACAATTGCAGTGATTCACTTAATGACCATGGCAAAAAAGATCATAAAATGGTGCACAACTCGCTTATCTACCTTGCTTAGCAGCTAAGGACTACCTGTAGGCTGCTTGTTCTAGCTATCACAAAACCAGTCCTAGTCCCCATTAAGAGAAAGATTAGTGGATGTTTTTCCCAGGGTAGGAAATCCATAAATTACTTTATCTTAACTAGCTGCCAGTCTCACTTGCTGGCCTTGGAGTGGAGACCAGCTACATAGTCAGAACAAAATTATTCTGGCACACTTTGCATCGCCTCGGGGATTGAAGGAAAAGATATGAAAAAGACTTCCTGGATGTGCAGTAAATTCAATCTAATGTGCCTTTATTTAAAAATTCCTCTAAGCACTGAAAGTATGAAAGTGAAAATGTAGCTTTAGCAGTCAAAGACTAAAATTGTCCAACCTTTTGGCTTGCCTGGGCTGCATTGAGTGAAGAGCAATTGTCTTGGGCCACATAGAAAATATATAATATAATGAATCATAAGGATCACATAATAAAGTCAAAAGATTATGATTTTGTAGGGTAGCATTATTAGCTGTCCAGGGCCACATGAGGCCCGTGGGCCATGGGTTGGACATGCCTGATTTAAACCCTGATTTAGAGAAAGACCTGGCTAAGAAGATAATACTGTAACATGGTGATGAGGCTGAAAATTTTTACTATGCTTTGGAAAGTAGGACAGAGGTTTCAACCCTCATTTTGGAGATAAAAGTGTTAAATGTTGTGGCAGAAGGTGTGGGAGACCATATTTAGCCTAAAGGTTGCCTGTTACAGGTTCGAACATCACTCGAAGGATCCATTCAATCTATACATTCATCAGCAGTCAGAAAAATAGTTTGAACTGTACAGTTATCACAGATACTGTATACCCACTATCCTTTTATAAGGATACTGAAGGATGTCCCAAAGGTACTTTTTCAAGAGGCAGCTTTCTGGTTTTTCTTTGAAGATGTTTTTCTTCTCATCCAAGAGGCTTATTCAGCTCTTACTGGATGGTGGGGAATGGAAGGATTTATACTCCTTATGGTTAGCTGGTCATTTGCATTCTTTTAGAGCAGAGGTCTTCAAACTTGACAACTTTAAGACGTGTGGATTTCAACTCCCAGAATTCTCCAGCCAGCTATGCTGGCTGGAGAATTCTGGCAGTTGAAGTCCACAAATCTTAAAGCTGCCAAGTTTGAAGACCTCTCTTTTAGAGAGTTGTTGAGGCCACCTGGAGGTTTGTGTGTGTCATCAGGGTCACCTGAGTAGTGCAAATGGGTGTGGAGCCTTCTTAGAACCATTGAAAGGACTGTCTTGTAGACTAGAGATAGATGATGTTGAGAGAGGGTTGTTCAATTTTGACATAGATGGCCTCTTTGACCCCTTTTTTAAACCAGCGGTCCTCTCACTCCAAAATGTGGACTTTGCTCTCTTTAAAAGAGTGGCCTTTGTCTTTTAAATGCAGATGGACTAATGAAACTTGCCCTAATGAGTTTGTTCTCCTGTGTTGTGCCATGCATTTATGAAGTGGTTGTTTTGTTTCCCCAATGTACAGATCTGCACATGGCTCACTGCGTGACTGAGAATCTCCACAGAATACACTAAAGAGTATTTCAGTATTAACTGGAAAACTTTCTTCCAGCCTTTTATAGAGAATTCAAAATCTCTTTCATTGATAGACCTAGACATTTGCATCATCAAAACAGCATTGGTTAAACCTTTGTGTATGCGTCCTTCATCTGTCCTTAGAAGGCCTGTTTCATTCCACTTGTAGAACTCCTAGAGTTGAGTTGTAAAACTTCAGAGGACCACTAGATAACAATCAAAGACATATAGAAAATTCCAATTTCTTACTGTTTTCTAGTGGTCAGTCTTTATAGTCCAGATGTAGCAATTATATATTTGCTTGTTTGTTTTTCAAATTTGTACTAGGACACACCCAGCAAAGCTGGTGCTTGTGATACTTTACAACTTTAAATAACAATAATTTTAGTTAAAAAAAATACAGTTAGCAAAAAATAACAAAACTATTTTTTTCAGAATTATAAAACAGCCCTGAATGTAGAACATAAAGTGAACTTCAGGGAGGAAGAAGCTCTCAGGATATGTTTAAAAGCAGTTGAAGAAGATGAAAACCATGCATTACAGTTGAAGTAGTCCTCAGCTTCAACTATTCATTTAGTGACCGTTCAAAGTTACAACGGTACTGAAAAAAGTGACTTATGACTGTTTTTCACACTTACAACTATTGCAGCATCCCCATAGTCATGTGTTCAAATTTTGGATATTTGGCAACTGGCATGTATACATGACAGTTGTAGTGTCCCGGGCTCATGTGATCACCTTCTGAGACCTTCTGACAAGCAAAGTCAATGGGGAATCCAGATTCACTTAACAACCATGTTATTAACTTAGCACTACAGTGATTCACTGTATTCACAACTATGGCAAGAAAAGTCATAAAATGGGGCAAATGTGAAAATTGGGGCAAATGCACCCTGTAATGTGAAGAGAATTCTTCAACAATGAAGCTCAAAGACAATTCTCTATGATGATAAGCTTGGCTGCTGAGTTAGTATTATAAGACAGTAGTTATTCATTTAATTATGAAGGAAGTTATTTAAATATGACCACTTTTGAGCCTCTTCTTTTGTAGAAATACATTTTTCCTCATTTCCAGCCTCCTTTACCTCATACTTCCACCAAGCATCCTTTTTCATACTTCCCATTAGGATAATTCCACACATCACTGTAGCGCTCTGCAGCATGACCTGGAAGAGACTTCCAAGGTCATATAAAGTCCAACTTCTTGCTCAGTGCAAGATCTGCTAAAGAACTTTGACAGATGTCTATCTAGTTTCTCTTTAAAGACTTCCACTGAAGGGGAATATATCACTTCATGAAGCCGAGCTATTCCACTGATTGACAGCTTACTAGGAAGAAATCCCACCAGCAGAATTATTTTTCTCCGCTGATTAACATTCATTAAGAGTGTTGCACAATGTTTCTCCAAACTATCTCTGGTTCTTCCATTATCATCACTTACTGGAGGGCAACAATCGCCACTATTTGGATTACTGTTTTTGTATGTACATCTTTTATACTAATTCATTTTTTCCGATAAGACATTTTAGCCCTTCAAAGGCTTAAATCTTCACCATTTTTTTTCTACATGCATTCAACAATTCTATCCCCAAAAACCTAACCTTCTTTCATATCTATTACATTCAGTTTTCCTAAGTTGTATGGATATACAACCTACCTATTTGTCTTTATTTCATCTGTCAATTTGTGTTTTTAAAAAAAATCATTTATATTTCTTATATTCCATTTGTCATGATTGCCAGCAGATGGTGCCACTACCCATCATGGCTTTGATTGAACAAGACTTTCAAGTAATAATTTTAGTAATACAAAAAAGGTGTCTAGATTACCAACCTTAATCATGCCACATGTGACACTCCTAATAATAAGAAGTTTTGGCACATTTTGACCAGTATGTTGCAAAGATAATCAAAGCCCAGTTTTACCCCAATTATGCTCACACTATTCTATACAAACTAAAATTCTGACCTAGACATTATCTTACAAACCAATATACTATTACTTGTATCACATAAAGCAGAAGTCATATATAGGATAATGACATGTTCAAGTAACACTGTCGTTCATACGGATTTAATTTGTCAGAACTGTTACTCAAACAGGAAATAGTGGATTGTAAAGGTTCAGAGAAAACCACTGATAGTAAGTCAATGAGCAGTGCAGAAATAAATCCGTACACAACATTGTTTGAGACACTCTAGCATTTCAGCCCAGCTCCACCCCATTCCCTCTGTAAATTCAAACTGTCAACTACAATCACCACACTAACCTTCCAGTGTCTTAGCAACTCCAGCTTCTACAAAAAAATATTCAGTAGACTTGAAAATGGAGCTCGGTAGTTTTTGATATTTTTTTTCCTTGATAAATTATTTTTCTCATGAAGCTAAACTTCTTTATCATTAAGAAAAGTTAATAATTTGCCAGTTTTCTTTGTGGTAATGCTGATGCAGATGTTAGAAGTGTTCAGCTCTACTCCACACCATGTAATCTTGTGTGGAACATATTATCACCATGTAGAAAAGCAGAACATGAAGTCACTGAAGAACTGGGTGGCCTTATAAATTTCATAAAAATAAAAAATAAAATAAAATAAAATAAATGCTAATATATAAAATGCAAGTTTTCAATAAAGTTAGGATATATAGAGAAAGCTGTTTCTCCTTAATGAGGTATGACACTTGATTAATTACTATCGAGTTGGGGTCAAGTTAGTGACCAGATGAGCAATTTCTCTCCAGAATAATCTGTCTTCAATGGTTTTTTTTTGCTATTATTTGTGCTTTTTAGTATATATTTCAGTACACTGATCAATTTTATAGATTAAAAATAAATTGTAGTATTATTTTTACAGTTTGTTCTTACTACTTTTTTTCCTACTGTGTTTTCTCTTGTTCCAATCCCCTTTGTGTTTCAGTATTATTCAACCGGCTCTTCCATTGGAAGAGTAGGAATCATATGATTATTCAGTTTTTTAAAATGTCTTCAAGCAATGCATGTAGATTATCCAAAGGGTTTTCTATTATTTATTATAAACAGCAGAAAGACAACTTTTAATTAGCCATGCTTATATTTTTATTAAAAAGGAGGATATATTTCCCTGCATTCTGTTAATGTGCTCATTAACTCTGACACAGCCTTATTATGTTCATTAAAAATGAGACCATTGTAAGAACTGTGTTGCCTTTATTATATCTCAGAATGTATTCTGCTAGCATTTCAAGGCCTTTAGATAGTGCACATATTATCCATAATTCAGCAAAGGGTTAATTATGCTTACTCCTCTGATTTCAGTAAGATTTAAATATTCATCCTGCCTTGACAATAAATATGCCCATGTTTACTTCCTTGATTACTTAATTAGAATGTAACTATATTACAGTACATAAATAAATAAGAAACTAGAAAAATTTCAGGTGCAAACAACCAGATCCACACTGGTAGTGTTCAAACTAGCTACTTTATTGTTCTATGCCTATAGAATAGGGATCTCCCCAAATTTGCAGATCTCACCTGAAAAATAGCAGATAAGAAACTGGGAGGGAGGGGGAGAATCAAACCTTGCCCTTTTGTGTTTATGTAGGGACTAATTTCCCACTAAAGCCCTCCTCCTGACTGGATGGTTGCTCTCCAAAAAAATTGAGTATTTGTTAGTGTTCTTCCGTTTATAAATAGATTCAGTCTGTACTGCACCTCTGGTCCCCCAGCTAGTTTTTTTAATGTGATCTTTCTTTTGCCACCTTTGTTTGCCATACCAAATTTGGTCCTATTCTGTTCAGTTTCCAGAGAATTATCCTACTGACAGACCGACCAAGTGCTGATCCCCTTTGCATAATTTCTTTCTAACATCAGTTTGATTTGGAAAGAATACAATAATTGACTTGATCAATTTCACTACTTGGGAAGAAGATTCTGTCTGTGACTTTTTTTAAAAAGCAGCCTTTCTGTCAAGTTTTGTTCAAGCTGTGGGTAGAAATCTTCACCTTCTTCATTTTGCCTTATTCAGCTATTCATAACAGTGTTACTTTTATCTTAGCCTCATATGGTTTAATGCTTGTTTTATAACATTTTATTTGTGCTTTAAATTGTGTTAATGTCATTAAAATTATTGTTGTTCATAATTTGTAGAAAAGGAAGGAAGGAAGGAAGGAATTTTTGTTGAGAATTTTGAGGGTTTTAATTTTTAAGAAAATCAAGAGAATTAATATCTTAATTCTCACAGTAATAAAACACAGTAATAAAAAATAAACATTGTACTACAAACAAGGTTAATTTAAATATGCTTTTTAAATATTCAATATAAACCATATTATGTACAGTATTTGATCCACAATCTAGTTAAAATGAAATGCTTGTTTCAACTAAAGGTATTTTTCCATTTGTAATTAAAGAAATGCTCTTAAATAATTGTATTATTACAGCCTGTTACAGAATCATCTGGTGCATGGCACATACATATTCAATTTTCAAATACATTTACAAGAGTGAATGACCACAATTCTGCAAATAAATTACATGCACTTTATTATTATTGCTCCATCTGTGCAAAGACATATTATTGAGGCTAATCTATTTTCATTGCCATTGCTATTATCTCACTATCAAAGTATTCGGAGTCCTTTTGGGCTTTTATCTGTGATGCACAGCTTGGGTAGTTAAAGGTCCAATATAGACAACAACATTATCCAGAGTTGTCCCTGGGCTATTGAATTGCACAATTCTGTTAGCTGTTCTACTATTACTAGAACCAGAAAATATCAATTTAGACCCAATCCCTTAAAAGACCTTTAAGGCATTTCAAGAGCATCTCTTGATTCATTTTTCGGTAGACACCAATAGATCATGTCACATTATCATTCAGATAGAAACCAGGGTGAGTTGGCATTCAAAAGCATGTTTTCCCACAATTTCATGAAAATCTGCCATCTTGAGGTCCAAAGTGTACGACTAACCTCTTGCCTTTTCTTCCCCAGCTACCTTGACATTCTAGTATGAAGACCACATTTTTTCCCTGTTCCCTTTCTCTGCACTGGGCATGCTTTAATAAGCCTCTTTCCAAGAAGAAGGCAGTTTAAAAAAGCAGCAAGATTCTTATCTTTGACAGGCAGGGAGAAAAGAGTTTGATGCTGAAGAGCTGCTACTCCTGCTGCTATTTTGGCTGCTGGATCCTAGACTGGTGGAGTCATTTATCATGCTCCACATGCTGTGCTGGCTGACTCATTGTCTGGGTTAATTGATTCATCCAGGCTGCCACCTGACTCTGGTACTGAATCATGAAGTTGCAAGAGAATTGGTAACCATCATTATCCTGGAGCATGTGGTCTCCTCCAGGAGTGTTAAGAGTAGGAGTGGGCTTCATGCAGACATGGCTTGATTCATACCTCTTCAGATTCTTCACACACACACACACACACACACACACACTTGCGCTTCTTAATTAGCAAAGAACAAAACCTTCGAAAACTCTGCCACATTGGATAAATAAAGTTGATTTCAAAGTTGAAATTCTTACAGCTATTGAAATCAGATCGAGCATTATGAAACCCACAAATAAATATATATATATATATATATATATATATATATATCTATATTAAAAATCCCTTCTCATCTTTATGGGTGGTCTGTACGTT
>JANHZT010001255.1:23257-38574 GCA_032468215.1 Stegonotus admiraltiensis
TTATATCCAAAAAGGATAAGAAGAAAATAAGAATAACGATTGATTGATTGATTGATTGATTGATTGATTTACACGTATTCTATCCTGTACTTTAGTTTAACTTCTGGATTCAATGGCCTATAGCAGTGTTTCTTAACCATGGCAACTTGAAGATGTGTGAACAACTCCTTGAGGGGAATTCCAGGAGCTGGGCTCCCACTGGACTAGAATAGGATTCAACTCCTGTATGTGTTGACTAAATGTAACTACTAAGATTTTTGTCTTCCAGGATTGCTGGGATTGACCACGGCTTTTCTGAAATTTCACAAAAAAGGAAAACAGATATTATAAACTACATAGTATCTTTCTTCACCCAAAAGTCTCAAACAACTGGTAATTAATTTAATTATAGTGAGACCTAAAAGAATTAGAACAATGATTAGAAAAAGGTTACTGTCTGTATGGTTGGGTAGCTCACCAAAATCCCATTAAAGTTAATAAACTTGTGAGATTTAGACATATTTTATTGCATTTTATGTGAAGGCAAAGCATATAGATGGGCCCAGTAGAAATCCTGAAATCTTCCGGCATTGATTGTATTTTCAAACCTTGGCTTAGGGGAAATGTTGCCGTTAATCTTTTATTGAGACTTCATTTAGAATTTGAAGGATGATTTCCAAAGAATGACAACACTAAGTGCCAGGATGGTCTTAAAAAGAGTTTATTAAAAATCACCCTTGAGCATATTAACAGCATCTGAAAGATACAACCCCAAACAGCTGGATGAGCTGAAATGGCAGAGGAGGATCCCAGAAATCAATTCAGGAGGAAGCTGGGAAAAGGGGGGCAGTCTTATAGCCCCTTTTCCCCACTTCCCACCCTTTGAAATCCTCATGTGGTTCTATTATACTAGCAGGGGGGCAATTAATGCTTATATTTACACTCTTTGGTCAGAAACAGATTACAAGAGAGCAAGCATTGTAGGTGCACAACAGGGAATATACTGGCTGTTTGGTTAGCATGCTCCCAGATGCTTAGGAGGCAGAAGAAAACCTTTAGGGCAGGAGTGAAATCCAGCAGGTTCTGACAGGTTCTGGAGAACCAGTAGCGGAAATTTTGAGCAGTTCAGAGAACTGGTAGCGGAAATTTTGAGTAGTTTGGGAAATCAGCAAATACCACCTCTGGCTGGCCCCAGAGTAGGGTTGGAATGGAGATTTTGCAATATCCTTCGCCCAGGAGTGGGGAGGGGATGGGGATTTTGCAGTATCCTTCCCCTGCCATGCCCACCAAACTATACCCACCAAGCCACACCCACAGAACTGGTAGTAAAAAAATTGGATTTCACCACTGCTTTAGGGTGAAACTAATTAGGGTCTTGCCAATTTCAGAAGTGGAAGGTGTTAATTGACTAATTAAGCTCACAGAGGTTAGCCACTTTTTGGAAAGTGCTGCTGCCGCCACCTCAACTGGAAAGAAAAGCACTGTAGGAAAAGATAGTTTGTTTAAGCAAACTTTCCTCTCTTCAAATGGGGAGAAAGGATTAGGATCAGGCTGTCAGGCACAGGAGAAAGAAGTCTTAAGATTGAGCAGGAAGCAAGGCACACAGGCATTATTATTGAAAAAGAAGAAAACAACATATATACTGTATATAGGTAATCAATTATGTCTGAAGATGCAGTAATAATAATTCATTTGCACTAAAGTAGAATTTCATTAGGGAGGAGAACCACAGTCCTCAGTAAAGAAGTTGGCTCACAACTTTTATTTTTGCATGCTTTTGTAGGTCCCATCTGCTCTGAACAAACCACAACCAGAAAGTGGCTGCTCACATACTTTAGGAGATTCTCTGTGACTATGCCATACGTTCAGTTGGTTTCCTACTACCGCCAGACCTTTGATGTAGTAAGTGTTTTATGGTTTGGAGTTGAGCCTGCCACGTCTTTTGGTTTCTGGGCATATAAGAGAAGAACTCTTTGGCTTAGTGGTGTTGACCTAATGCCCCATTTCTCCAGATGTACTGTAAAAGGAAAACTATGTTCACTATTGGCTAGGGCAAGATTGACTGTCTCTTGATGAATAATTGAAGGAAAGAAAATGTGTGAGATGTGAGATTGGTTTGTTCACAAGGGTGCTTGGATATTAAAGACTAGAAATGGAAAAATCAGCACTTTTACTTTAAAAAGTATACTGTACAGTGTATCAGTTGGAAAAAAGTAGGCTGGGGCTTTTTTTCCTCAGTCAGTCAGTCAGTCAGTCAGTCAGTCAGTCAGTCAGTCAGTCAGTCAAGAAATCTATTATTCTTAGCAAGCTATTACTTTTCCATGCTAAGTGAGAATGAAGAGTGACAAAGGGAATTACACAATTAAAATGAGCACAGTGTTCCTCTAATCTGACAGTTTCTCTGTTGGGCCAGCTGGCTGGGAATTTGGGAATTATCTGTGAACTGCTTGGAGAAGATGACTTGTTATTGGCAATATACACTATCATAGCCAGCCTACTAGTCTGAGTAGTAGTGTGACTATTTGCTTCCATATTGATTAATATTTGAAAGAGTGGATGATTGTATTGATATTTGCTTACAGCAGGGGTGAAATTCATTAGGTTCTGACAGGTTCTGGAGAACTGGTAGCAGAAATTTTGAGTAGTTTAGAGAAATGGCAAATAACACCTCTGGGTGGCCCCAGAGTGGGGTGGGAATGGAGATTTTGCAATATCCTTCCCCCAGGAGTGGGGAGGGAATGGGAATTTTTCAGTATCCTTCCCCTGCCATGCCCACCAAGCCACACCACATCCACCAAGCCACGCCCACAGAATCGGTAGTAAAAAAAATTGAATTTCACCACTAGCTTACAAGTCTCTCTTTCCTGTCTGTCTGTCTGTCTGTCTGTCTGTCATCATCATCATCATCATCATCATCTCAGATATATAGATATTTATTTATTTTCCCCAACAGTACACAGTTTTGGATCTATTAACTCCGAAACAAATTGGGGATATGATAATCCATTCTGACACTTTGACCAGCATCTCTTTGGCAAAACACCTTGTGGTCTTCTTCCAAGATAGCAGCTTCAGTGATGTCCAGATGATTTTCAAAGAATTCACCCAAGCTGCTATTAAGGTATGTCTCCCTACCTCTCCACCCCTGCTCCCAGTCCATTTTTATGAGGAATACATAAAGGTGGTTGTTTCAAAATTTCAGCACTATTTGCCTTGAGAATTCCATTAGTAACCTGGTTTCTTCAAACAAATTAGTTAAAATCTATAATACCCTGTTTTCCCCAAAATAAGACATCCCCTGATAATAAGCTGGATGTGAGACGAGCATTAAAGATTTACATTAAGAGGACAAGGTTGTTTAGGAGATTGGAGGCCTTATTTGTATCCTTCTTGCCGGCTACGATGGGGTTGAAGCTTACCAGCTCAGCGGTGGGCAGATTGATCAGGGCTACCATCACCAGAGCTTATGAAGCTCAGTCAGTACCTCGGCCCAGGGGGATAACCACTCATTCGACTCGCAGTGTGGCTACCAGCGCGGCCTGGGTGAGTAGAGCATAAGTGGAAGAGATCTGCAGAGTGGTGATGTGGTCGTCTCCCTCTCCTTTCAACCGACACTACCGGATTGATGCTTATGCCTCAGCAGAGGCTGCATTTGGATGGAGGGTTCTGCAACGTGTGTTGGAGACGCCCGGATTGAAGGACCAGACTTCTTCCCACCCTTGAGGACTGTTGGCTTTAGTAAGTCCCATGCCTAGAGTCTCGAGTTCCTAGCTGGAAAATGGGTGTTGGTCCTACCTGGTACACCCTTTTTCGGCAGGAACGAGAGACTCCAGCCCCACCCTGATTTGGGGTATGCTCTTGGAGGCATCCTTGGGGTGTCATTGCAGGTGCAGTATCCTGGAAACCTCATGGGACATCATTGAATTTGGGAGCGTGTGCAAAGGAGGGTGTCTCTTTAAGATTGAACTCCAGTCCATAGAGCCAGAAGACCGAGTGCTACCCCATGCCTGGAGTCTCGTTTCTGCCAAAAAAGGGTGTATCAAGTAGGACCAACACCCATTCCAGTATTTAAGGGGCTGCCAAAAGAAGAGGGAGTCAGGTTATTCTGCAAAGCACCAGAGGGCAGGACAAGAAACAATGGTTGGAAACCAATCAAAGGGAAGCAACCTGTAATTAAGGAGAAACTTCCTAACAGTGAGGACAATTAACCAGTGGAACAGCTTGCCTCCAGAAATCGTGGATGCTCCATCACTGGATATTTTTAAGAAGAGTCTAGACCAGGGGTGTCAAACTCAATTTCATTGAGGCCAAATCAGGGTTGTGTTTGACTTTAGGGGGCCAGGGTGGGTGTGGTCAGTTCAACATCACTCATGTTGGAGGAACCTGTGATGGCCCGAGTGCTGTGCCAGCAAAAACGGGTTCCCAACCTCCATTTTCAGCTACAACGGCTTCCTGCAACCCTCTGCCAGCATAATCAGAGCTCGGGAGGGCTGCATACAGCCCTCACAAGCTCCATTTTCACTGGCAGAGGCACTGCGGGCCAGTCCTTTGCTGTTTCCAGGGCAGCCCCATGGGCTAGATCTAAGCACCCCATGGACCAGATCCAGCCCCCAGGCCTTGAGTTTGACACCCCTGGTCTAGACAGTCACTTATCTAAAATGGTATAGGTCAGTGATAGCGAACCTTTTCAGCACTGAGTGACTTATCGAACTTTCTTGTAATCCCTGTGCAGCGCAAGTTTGCTGTCCTTCCAAACCTGGAGGTGGCCCAGTTGCTTTTGACACATTTCCTGGAATTGGCATCTTCTCATTTGGAGATGTACACTGCAATTGATTGGAACATCACATTCCAGCAAGATCTGCGCTTCCTTGCTTATGCATTCAATACCACAACACTTACTTACATCATTCCCCGAGACTATGCATCCTTCGTGGTTATGTACGTATTTCATACATTTGCCCTTATAGCAGGAGTCTCTAGCCTTTCTTTGCCAGTGGGCACCTTTCATGCTTTTAAAGTATGTTGTGCAAGTTTAAAAAGCCATGGCAGTCTCTTAAAGAAGTCCATTTACAAAATGGCCAAAATCTGGGCAAGTCTGGGCAATCACAGAAGAAATTAGTGAGGTTGCTCTCTACCATTTTTCTTAGTCCTCAAACACCCATTATCACTCACTGACTTATCTTGCCTTTTTTTCTGACCAAGGGAGCTCACTTGCAAATGAAGCACTGGACTCTTTGCATATTTTCTAAGACCAGCTGGCTATTGTGGTACCAGGTTGGTCTTAGAAAATATGCAAGGACCATTTAGACCATTAGACCAGAGATGGTGTATAACAGTGCAAAAAATAGCACATATCATCATGTATAATATAGTAAAATAGTAACATAATAAACAAAGACATAGGGTTGAGAGAGAGTGACTGCCCCTGGTTACCCAACTGGTTTCATGTCAAAGGTGGGACTAGAACTCATGATGGTGCCTTAATTGCTGCACTAAACTGGCTTTCCTATGTTTTACTTAAGCGGAAGAGAAAAGTGTAGGGTTAATGCCAGAAAGGCCTAATTTCTGCCCCTCTTCCCTATCTTACTGGAGGGGATAGGACCCTTAGCAGTTCTTCCGTTTTCAGATTCAGTCTCTACTGAGTTTGCCTGACATCCATTTTGGGATGCACTTCTTTTCCTTCCATCTCTTTGGTTGGTGGTTGCTATCTTGGGGTTAAACCATAACTAGATTTAAATATCTAATGGTTCTGCACCATGATGGTTCTGCCAGGACAGAAAAGAAAGTTGGGAAGGGACATGCAACCTGTGGTGATATCCTCTGGGAGTTCTTGCATGCAGAAATCTCAGTGATTGTGAACCATTGAGTCATTTTCTGTTGTTACTTATATCATTTCAGTGTGTCAAGATTTAGCGATGCACATGACCAAATGTCAGAAATCTCAAAGAGAGCTGTGGTGCTCTGGATTGTTCACTATCTCAAGGAATTTAAAGGTAATCGGACATCAGACTCATTCTGTCTTTGGCAGATTTAAGAGATGTCTCCATTGGACTTATTTCCATCACTCATTCCCTAACGACAGCCACTTGTGAGATGGTCACTGAGATGTGTCATGTGTGCTTCATGTCCCATGGACACATGAGATAGCAAAGAGATGACTAGATAAATTTCCTGTGCTGTCCAGGAAAAAGGGAATTACATAACCATTCTGCTGCCCCAGAGAGCTGTTTCTATGAACTCGTCAAACCATTTTTAGTGAGGGATTACAGTGGTGATGAGTGTCAGAGTTTGTTGCAAAAAACAAATCCAGGAGCACACACAGATAAACTGATGCAGCAGGATTCATTAACTTCTTTATATACACAATAATACATGAAGTAAGTTTACCATACCAACAGAAGATTCACAGTTTCATTTCAGATCAGATCAGCAGACAAGTTCACACACACTGGTTTCAGTTTCTCTTCTCTGCATAGAATCAGATGCTGCAGACTAAGACACACCCTGGCTCCAGTCTGTCTCAGCTCCCAGTTGGCTGATTTAGTTGCTATGCCTATTAATTGGCTGATCTTGTTACCATGTCTTCCCAGTCATGAATATTCTAACAATGAGTGCATTGTTCTGAAGCGTAAAGGGCCAATTTGGGGATAGATCATTCTGAAGAAGATCTATTTATGTGGCTGCTAAGAGTCAACACTAACTTGATTGCACATGATTTCTGAGAGAGACTTCTCAGCTCTCCCCCCTTAAACAATTTCCATTTGGAGGGGATGAGAATGATTGGCAGTTGTAAATGGATAGGAATGGACATGCTTTACATTGGTTAAAGGGGAGGGTCAAGGTCTCCTCAGTGTGGAGGATGGCAAGGTAAGGTATACTGGTAGTGTTTGCATTTGATAAACTGTATTCCATGAGTTCTTTTGTTCCTTATTCAGCATATCACATGGAGCCCAGTGATGAATGGATCCATCAGGCATGGGGCTTGTTCTTCCATGATGCCACCTTGGAAGAAGTGAAATCCACTCATGAGAAGTTTGAACCTGTGAGTATGCTTTAGAATAACAGAATTGGAAGGGACCTTGGAGGTCTTCTAGTCCAACCCCCTGCCCAGGCAGGAAACCCTACACCACTTCAGACAAATGGTTATCCAACATCTTAAAAATTTCCAGTGTTGGAGCATTCACAACTTCTTCAGGCAAGTTGTTCCACTTATTAATTGTTAATTTGTTGCTTAGCAGCTAATTCAGACCATAGTGATTGTGGGGGCAGAAGGTATGTGTGTATTTTCAAAGTGATTTGAAATATGTACTTTGAACCTTATGCAAGCACGACTACATCCCTTGCCTATTTCTTGGAGAAGGCCAAATTTTTGCAGATGTTTTTGCAATTGCCTTAAGAAATTTGCCTCGCCTCGCCTCGCCTCGCCTCGCCTCACCTTGCCTTATATTGTCAAACTTAGTCCAGCTTAGTAAACACCTTTCTTTTGGATAAGTACCCCAGCACGTCTTTCATGAGAGGGAGGAGGTACATGTTTTCTATGTACTGTAGATCCCATTGATCCTGTGGAAATACATACACAGCCTCAACGACCCATCTTTTTTCTCTTTAAACAGCATAGGGGCTGCCACTTGGGACTTCGCTGGCTGGATGAAGCCCCTGGCTTGATTTTTGTCGACAAAGTCTCTTGGTTCCCACATCTCCTTGGGGGTCAGTGCGTACATTTTAGGCTTAGGGAGCTTCGCCCCCAGCAAGATCTCAATTGCACAGTCCATAGGACAATGGGAGGTCAGACCATTGGATTCCTTCTCATTGAACACTTCAGTAAGGTCTCTGTACTCCTTGGGGATAGTGGGGCACTGCTATCCCCAAAATGGGGCACCATTTTGGTAGCCATTCTCAGACCTTCCATCTCCCCTGATTGTGGCTGGAGTTTGCTTTGCTTCTTCCCCGTAGGTTTTGGGTTCCCTGGGGTCACTAAGCACTCTGTCCCTTCCCCGGTATATTGTTGGGCTCCACTTCTTCACCCATGCCAAGCTCAATATCATGACTTCCACCATTTTGGGGGCCACCATGAATCGGATAGTCTTTTTGTGATTCCCCATTCTCATACTCACTAGATCAGTCAGATACGAAGTAGGCAGTCCTCCAATAATTGAGCCACTGACCTGCTTGAACTTCATGGGCTGGTGTAGTTTCCTCACTCTTCATCCTAAACTCCTCACTGATTGCACGCTGACCAAGCATTGGGTGCATTCTGAGTCTATTAGGGCCGTTATGACTCCTCTCACCCACGAGTGGGGCACTACAATCTCCACCCAGGCAGTAACAGGAGTGACAGCTCCACTTACCATTGGGTCATCCTCCCTTTTGCTATCACTTCTGTAAAAAGTCAGCTCAGCCTCACCGGCAGTCAGAATTCCTTCCCCCTCACTGGTTGGAGAAAAGGCCTTCCCCACCCCCACCCCCAGAGGCCCTCCAGAGACCGGAAATGGCCTTTTTTGTCAACTTTGGGAATTTGGCAAAAAGGGCTGTTTCCGGTCTCCGGAGGGCCCGGGGGGTGGGGGGGAGGCTGTTTTCACCCTCCCCAGGCTCCTAGAAAGGCTTTGGAGCCCGGGGAAGAGCAAAAAATGGGACTTCCAGTCCCACTGGAAGTTGGCAAACAGGCCATTTTCGCCCTCCCCAAGCTCCTAGAAAGGCTCTGGAGCCTGGGGAGAGAGAAAAATGGGCCTACCGGGCCCGCTGTGCCATCACATGCCAGGAGCGGGGGCAGAGGGGAGAGTGCACGCATGCGTGGGGGCGGGGTGCATAGAATTATGATTGTGGGCACATGTGAGCATGACCCCCTCCCCCTGGCACACAATGGCAAAAAGGTTAACCTGGATTCCTCAAAAATAGTCATCTCAGCAACTCTCTAGTAACATGGGAGCCCCAAACCTCATAGTGTAACCAGGTCTTGAGGGCCTTTTGGAAATTCAAAAGGATGGGGTTAATCTAAGTTCTAAGGAAGAATGTTCTATAAGGAGGCACATCTGGGAATTACCAAATGTAGGTCCCTAACCAATAGAACCCACAACATGACTTCTCTGCCAGATCTAATGGGGTGGGCTGGTGTCACTGGAGAGAAGTGGTCCCTCACATTAATCTTGGTCCTTGAAAGATGGCTCGAATGAATAGCAAAGAGATATTATAATTCTGTGAGGTCCAAAGCAATAGATGCCATTGTTCTTCAAGCAGCCCTTCTTGTCAGTGTGCTTGCATGTACAATTCAAGGTGCTGATTGCCACATATAAAGCCCTTCAGGGCATTGGCCCTGGTTATCTGAGTGACTGCCAATCTTCAATATTTTCTGTACACTAAGATTGGGCATAGTAGAAAGAGAGCCATAGAGGGTCATTTTGGTCTAGTGTTGAAGAACCAGACTAGAAACCAGGAGATGGCGACTTTGGCCATTACCAGGAAATGATGAGTTCCAGTCTCGCTTTAGGCAAGAAAGTCAGCTGGGTGCCTTTAGGCCAGTCACTCTCTCTCAGCCCAACTCATCTTACAGAGTTGTTATGGTGGAAAAAAATAGGGGAAGGAAGGTATAGTGGATATGTTTGCTATCTTGACTTGTTTATAATGGTATTAAAATAAACTAAAAGAAAAGAAATAAAATAATAAATAGGCATGCTCCAGGTCCCTTTAATTAAAATCTTTCAGAATCTAGGAAATGTGCTGCCATGGCACCTGCCCTCTGGAGGCGTATCCTCCCAGAAGTCTGTATAGCTCCCACCAGATGATGTTCAAAAAGTTGCTAAAACCTTCCTGTTCCTTCAGTCCTTGGGTTAGGTAGTTGTTCAGACCTATAAATGTTATTGAGTTAATTATTGTTTTCTCATCTGGTTCATTCTGATTGCACTCTGCCCTATAGTCTTATGGAATTGGGTGGCCTCTGCACAAATAAATTTCAAAATAAATTATTGAACCACGCACAGTCCTCAAGATCACTACAATAAATTTTGTTCAGAGGCATAAATCTGGTCATTTATCATGAACAGAAGATACTGAGCTTGCATCCAAGCTCAACTCAACAATCTGAGAAAAATCAATAAAGGAATTTCCCTTCTGCTGGCAGTATCCTCCTGTTTAGTTTCAAATGGAAGGAAGAGCTGACTAGTGACCAGGAACCATTTTCATTTTGTAGTTTCCTCTCTTACATTTCCTGGATGTTCGCCAGCTGATTGACTTCATTGCAACATCAAATGCATTGGTCAATGTGACCACAATGAGGCATGTTCTTTCAACTCTAAAGGATAAACACTCTGAAATCTCTCTTGCTAAAATGGATGAATTTCTGACAAGGCTCAACTTGCTCATCGAACAGGTAATTTCTCAGAAAAATATGGGGAATATTTTGCAGGTAGCGTTACATGCTTTCACGGATCCATCTGTAGGCCTTCGAGAGCAGTGTCAACTGAGTTCATCCTTTATGCCTTCTCTCGTCTTCCTTTTTTCCCAGCAAGCTCTTATGTAAGGAGTAAATTATTCTTGCTGGTTTTCTGGACTGATGTCTTGAGGGACACTTGGGAACTTGGAAGTCTTCAGTTGCCAATCCCCATAATAAAACATTAAATTTATCTTAAATTTGTTAGTTGGATGAGGTTTCCTTTTTAGATCAATAAACAATGTTGAATGGGATGGCTGGTGGGGAAGACAGGTAGGGCAGCGTATTTCAGTGGTGTTGGGTAATGGGAAGTCGGGGGTGTGTGCTCATGTGGACTGCAATCTTGGTATTTTGTGCTGGTCTCATGTTCCGCCTCCTCACACTCACCTCACAATGAGGGGCCCAGGTTTTAGGCTGCTACTTTTAAATGCCAGATCAGCCTGTAGTAAATGCGATCTATCACCAGCCTCCAATAACATTAGTGACTGTTCAAAGTTACAATGGCACTGAAAAAAGTGACTTATGACCATTTTTCACTTTTACGACTGTTGCAGAATCCCTATGGTCATTTGATCAAAATTTAGATGCTTGACAAAGGATTCATATTTATGACACTTGCAGTGTCCTGGGGTCATGTGATCAGCTTTTGCAACCTTCTGACAAGCAAAATCATTGGGGAAGCCAGATTCACTTAACAACCATGTTACTAATTTAACAACTGCAATGATTCACTTAACAACTATGGCAAGAAAGGTCGTAAAATGGGGCAAAATTCGCTTAACAAATGTCTCACTTAGCAATATAAATTTTGGGATCAATTGTGGTCACAAGTCAAGGACTAGCTGTATCCTTCTAGAGTGGCTTCGGGAGTAGGGAATTGGGAGCTCTGGTAGTCCTGATTCACTTCCTTCCTCTATAATTGTTCTCAGTGGGTGTTGATAGGAAGTAAGAAACCTGAAGTAAGAAAGCTCAGCACTTTCTCCACCTCTGTTTAACAGCTACATTAAGCAGCTCGGTGAGATTATCTGCCACTGTGAACTAAGATATCAAATATGTTAACACCTAGATATATGTCTCAGCTCACAGTGAGTTAAATGATGTTGTGACCTCCCTCTCGCGGTGATTGGAGAGGGAGGACTCCAGAGGGGGATGGAGCCCATCAAATGGCACATTTGAGTGTTGTTACTGGGTGTATTTTTTAAATTGTTTTTATTGATTTTATTTATCCTTGTAAGCCACCCAAAATCACTGAGAGCGAGTTGGGCAGCCATGCAAATTTCCATAAACAAACAAACATATGCATCATATATATAGCAACTTACATCAATTGCATTGTGGCATTATTATATAAACAATTTAGCTGATTATTGGAAATATACATTGAACAAATAAAATTAAATTGGTACAGATGATAACATTTGCATACTTGCATAGTGGCATATTCACATAAATAATATAAATTGCTATGCTGACAGAATTTCATATTTAATAGTAATTTATGAAGAATGGAAATCTCCCTGAATAGTCCATTAAATCAAGGTCTCACTGTGCAGTCTGTCATTCAGTAAATCATTTTCATAGCAAACTTGGCTTTCCTGCAGTTTTCTTGTATGCACATTTTGCAGGCAAATTGTGTTGATGCCTGATCTTTGTTACAAAATATAAAAGGGTGCTGTCCAATTTAAAATATGGACTAAATGAATTTCCAGGACCCATTCAGTCTAATATGCACACTCTGGTTCAGTGCATCCATCTAAGTGAAGAGCTTTAGAACTTCTCTCTTTTCTTTCCTTCTTTTTGAAATGCTTTACAGAAGAACATTCTGAGCCTCAGAAATGCTAAGGTGAGGCTGGAGCTGCTGAGTACCATTTTGACAAACCTGGCACACTATTTCTACAAATTTACAGCTTTAGACTACGAATCCTGGTTCTTGAATAAACTAAAATTCCTTCTGCCTAGCATTAATGTGAATTTGTTGCAGTTGATACCACTGGATGTCAGTTATTCTGCCTACAGAGCAATGTAAGTATTACCTTTCCTCCCCCAGCCCAATGCCCCCCCCCTTTAAGATCAATCTGCTCAAGCTTTCTTTAATACACATCTCTCTTCGTATATTTAAACTCCAAGTTTCCTAGTGAGTTTGGTGGATTGACAAAAGGATTTGGCCCTTTATGAGGTCATGAAAAAATGAATTGGACCTTTCATGCAGCCAAATGTATCATTGTGGAATTTGCTGCCATAATATATTTGATGTAATATTTTTTATTTTGATGATACATGGTTTTGACCATGGTTTAGATGGCTTTGCAGGAGAAAGAGAAGTTTGTTACAATCATAGAATCACAGAGTTGGATGAGATCTCAGAGATCTTCTAGGCTAAGCCCCCTCCTCAGTATAGGATTGTCTTTGACAAATGAACATCCATTCACTATTTGAAGATTCTAGCGAGCCAGCGTGTTATCGTGGCTAAGCAGTGGTGAAATCTGATCCGGTTTACTACCGGTTCGCTGGCTGCGCATGAGCAGTGTGCATCACGCACCAAATGCAAAGTGCACGGGCACAGTACATGCCAAAAGGAGGCCTGGGTAAGTAGAACAGCATGCAAGAGCGGGTTATCAGCTGTGGTGCACGATCTTTTTTTTACTTTTAAAATCATTGCTTTTAAAAGGAAAAAAAAGCCTCTGACAATCACATTGCTCAGCTGTGATCATCAGAGGCTTTTTTTTTAACCTTTTAAAAGCATTTGTTTTACAACCTCTTAGGTTGTAGAAAAAATGCTTTTAAAAGGCTCTGACAGTCACATGTGAGCAACGCAATTGTCAGAGGATTTTTTTTTTACTTTTAAAAACATTTTTTTTTGCTTCTAAAAGGAAAAAAAAGCCTCTGATGATCAGGCAAGTCAGCTGAGATCATCAGAGCCTTTTAAAAGCATTTTTTTACAACTTCTTCGGCCGAAGCGGTTGTAGAGAAAATGCTTTTAAAAGTAATAAAAAAGCCTCTGAGGATCTCGCGGCTCAGCTGGGCATGGGCAGGGGAGGGCAGGGATTTTTGCTACTGGTTCTCAGAACCACCCGCTGCCATTGCTACTGGATTGGGCGATCCGGTCCAAACCGGGAGCATTTCACCCCTGTGGCTAAGGCACCAAGCTAGATATGGCCTTGGGCCAGTCACTCTCTGTTTGCCTGGGAAAAGGCAAAGATAAACCACTTCTGGAAAAACTTTGCCAAGAAAACTATAGTTTCTTGTCTGGGCAGTCACCAGAAGTCAAAAATTGAAGACACAGATACAGGTAGTCCTCAATTTCCGACCATAATGGAGGCTGGCTATTATTGTTACAAGTGATAACATCCTCACTTACTGACTGCCACCCCTTGCTTTCCCTAATGCAGCATTAAAAAAACATGTGGCCACAGGGGTGGGGGAAGCCTTGCCCAGGTCCAGCTGCCTCCAACCTCTCAAGATTCCCTTACCCCGAAGCATCCATGGATCTGCTCCCAACCTGGCCACTTAGCCACCAAAAGGAACTAAAATCAGGCAATAGAAGATACTGGCACATGGGAAGCTGTTAAGAGCTCATAAGCCAAGGCCTTCTGTCTATCCAGGGACCCTTAAAAACAGAGCACCCTAAACTGAGCCTTGCATCATCCAAGCGCCTCTTTGCAAAAACCAGAAAGGTATGTTGAATGCTTCTGGGCCCTGGAGTGGCTGAGTCCCTTGATAACCATGAGGCCTACAGGCTGCAGGCAGCCTTCACAAGCCAGTAGCTTCTGCTATCCTGTTTTTGGCTGCCTCAGGTGGCTGAGTAGGCGAGTTGGGAGCTGGCCCATGGCTTGCAGGGACTTAGTGGGATGGATGAGGGAGATGGGAGGGGGAGGTGTTGCTGCAACATCCCTACGATCGGTTGTATGGGTGAACCCATACACTGGACACTGCAGCAGCCATAACTTTGAAACTCAGTACTAAGTAGCTTTCGGGGAAATTGTCATAACACTGAAGCGACCTGTTGTAAATTGAAGACTACTTGTACTTACAAAATTTTGTGGCAACATATTGTACCAATTGATAGCTAATATTAGTCATAGAGCTTTCTTTTTTCCCTTTTTATTGTGTTAGTATAAATCTTGATACATTATATACTTTGGTACTATGATATTTATATAACATACTGAAATTCTTAGCATTCTATTGTTTAGATCAGCATTATAATTGTTTGGCTTTTTCATTCCAAGTTACTATAATTAAAATGAAGGAACAGCATATAGCAAGGCATTTGTTATATACTTTGTGTTTATACATATCAATAGAAGGAAAAACAATACATGAACAAAACAAGTTTAACAGAATTAAAATACCAAACGGTGGGGGAGACAAGGAGAATTTTTTTTTAAAAAAATAATCTAGTCAGTTTATAATTTCCCCACAACATGAGCACTTAGGTTCTCTTAAAAATCCAACTGTAGGTGATTATATTTACCATATAATTTTGATCTGAGATTGGCCTTCCTGCTAATGAATGAGGACTCTGACCATCCTTCTCATTATCTAATTGTTGTAGTGGATGGTTAATTTAATTTTGTACTGTTATATCCTGCTGAGTATCCTTTTACTTTAATTTTTGCTTTGGGCTGACACGCCTTCTCTTTTTACTTGCTGGGGATTTGGTGTTTTCAGAAACCAAGCCTGATAACAATTTCACAGAAGAGCAGCTAGAGGGGAGCAGAGTGTTTATTTATTTTATTTATTTATTGGTTTGATTTATATGCCGCCCTTCTCTGGAGACTCAAGGCGACTTACAATGTGTTAAGCAATAGCCTTCATACTTTTGTATATTTTATTTATTTATTTATTTATTTATTATTAAATTTATATACCGCCCTTCTCCCAAAGGACTCAGGGCGGTGTACAGCCAAAAACT
>JANHZT010001255.1:38674-50021 GCA_032468215.1 Stegonotus admiraltiensis
GCTCTACTGAAAATGAAAATCTACTGAGGGGGGGAGAGAGGGCGGGAGCTATATTCAAGAATTGGTCTAGAATTGGTTTTGTATGCCTTAGTTTGCAGTTCAATATTACCAGAGAAGAAGCTACGCAAGATTAGGTTAACAACTGTTAATGCTTTTTGGCAATGCTGTTACAGTGAGCTCTGGCACTTAGATCATTTGAAATAAGTACTCCAAGGTCCTTGACAGAGTGAGGGTCGTCTACTCCGCCCAGCTTGTATTTTGTGTTTTGATTTTTTTTGCCAATATATAAGACAGAGCATTTATTGGTTGAGATTTGGAGTTGCCAATTGTTTAACCATTCTGACACTTAGTCAAGGTCTTTTTGTAGGGTAGCAGCATTGTGTTGAATAGTTTTACATCATCAGCGAAGAGAATGCAGCTGCTTATAATATGATCGGAAAGGTCATTTATGTAAAGTATAAAGAGTGTGGGTCCTAAAATGCTACCTTGGAGGACACCGCTGTTAACAGGTGCAGAGTTTGATAGGGCGTTCCCTATTTTGACTACTTGTTGCCTGTTTGATAGGAATTTCTATAGCTATCCACTTATGCAGGGGTCCAGAAATTCCATAAGATTTTAGTTTTAGAAGTAGTTTGTCATGTACCACTGAATCAAAGGCTTTACAGAAGTCTATAGAAATTGTGTCTATTGCTTTACCCTGATCGAGTTTTGAAGTCCATATGTTTTTGCAGTGTTGCAGAGTTGCAGATTGCAGGACATTTTTTTCTGATGTTAGAGAGTAGGTTGTTTGTCTCTAAGTAGAGGGTAATGGATTGGTTTATGATTGATTCCATGGCTTTGCAGGTGATGCAACATAATGAGATTGGTCTGTAATTATCAACTAGGCTGGGGTCACCCTTTTTGAAGATAGGGATGACCATGGCTAGTGACCATGAGAGGTAAGGAGCTGGCTCTGAAATCTATTTCATAGATTATGCGAAAAGGTTCTGCTATGGTGGTTGAGAGCTTTTTTAGGAAGTAGGTACATAATCCATCAGAGCCAATAGATAGAGATGGTTTTAGGTTGCGTAGTGCCTTTTCAATGGCATCTTCTGTAAAATCGACATGTGGGGCATGAGCCCAGGGGTGGGTTCTACTTACCTTTACTACTGGTTTGCAGCAGGGCCGTGCATGCGCAGAAGCGTTTTGATGACATCAGGGACGGTGGGCGGAGCCTCCCACCAGTTTTACTACCGGTTCTATAGAACTGGTGCGAACCGGGCGCAACCCACCACTGCATCAGCCGCTGCTGTTTACAAAGACTGAACCGAAGAATGTGTTGTAGAGGTTGGCCTTAACGGTTTCATCATTACAGTCTTTCCCATTTGGTCGTTTTAGTGGTGGGATGGATCTTGAGTCTTTAAGTTTGTTGTTTACGAAATTGTAGAAGGCCCGGGTGGATTTTGTCCATAGTAGGTTTTCCTCTTGTTTGTTGTGATAAGTGATGCATTCTGCCTTTATCTGTCAGCATAAGGTTTTGTAGCGACTTTTGAAGTTAGCTATGTAGCCAGTTTTGTTTTTGTGCCAAAGAGGAGGGTTTTTTTATCTGAAGCTTCCTTATTGTTATGGGAAATTTGTTTTTCCTGGTTTTGGGGTTATTAGTTATTATTATTTTATCTACAGGCATCTTGCTTTATATAAACTTTATTTGGAAGGACAAGACCACCTCTCTCTTTAGAATCTTATTCAGTGACTATGCTCTCTTTTCACTCCATGTCAATTTACCAAGTTACTTGTCATTCTTAAATATTTTTTCTAGAGAAGTGGAATTTGTGAAATTTTGATGGATGGAAATGTGATGGTCAGCTTTTCTTGCAATCTTTGTATGACTCTATGAGCGGGATGTCTTACTGTGCATTGTACAATTTCCTCTCCTACATGTTTGCATCTGATTGTAGTTTTGGAGGCTTGGACCAGGTCTATCCTGAGTTATCTCAAGACACATCTCTCCAGATCTACAATTTGATGAAGACTATCATGAAACTTCAGCTCAATGTCTCAGGTAATCATATGAAATTCAATGGAATAACCCTTTAGCAGTCAGGTTTTCAGAGTCTTGCTGAAATAACCTGTTTCTAAGAGAGATTTTCCCCTCTTGTTTTTAGGAACAATATTTCCTGGCAGTTACAACAGCAGCCAAGTTTTTCTGCAACACATGTTTTACAAATTTGCACATTTTGCTAGATACACTGACTTCCTCCTATTATATAAGGATTTTAATGGGGTAGGTAAAAGTAAGCAATCTTCAGAAATTATTTTTGGTAGCTCAGAAATACTGTATATTGCTAGTCAGAAACAAATTGCCCTTGATGTTGATTAACAACAGTACTTATTTTATTGCTTATTAAATGACATTGTTAATTAGAAAATGAAATACCTTTTATTTCTCTAGATGTGTTAATAGTTAATGGGATCAAATATTAACTAGGAATTATTAAATTTAATTATTAAAAATACAAATAGAGGAAAATGCCCCTCTACTTTCTTAAGACTGGACCTGGTCCCGGTCTCCCATGCTGACGTGGTAACATGGCGTCGAAGGGTATTTGACACTCGACACTTCTAGTGAATTTGTTTGATACCTTTGAAATCCTATTGTAAAATTCTGTGTATTTGTTCTTTAAGTTCGAAGTCCTTTCCCTCCTGTCCCCAAAGCAAATGGGAGAAATGATGATTGTTACGGATGCCTTCAAAGATGAATTCCTGGCTATACAGATTTTGGTTGAATTGGAGAGACGGCTTTCTGCCTCTCTCCTGGATTTTATGATTGAATTTAATGCTGCAGCAAAACAGGTAATATTTTTCTATTTTGACCCTTTTGCTACCATGTTCTTGAGTTAGTTTATTTTTACTAACACTAGGCATTTTCTTTTTTGTTGGGTTCAATGAATACTGAAAGTTAGCTATTTCAATAAAATTCATTTTCTCTGTAGTTTTTGAACCTGGAAAAAAGTTGCCACTCAGTGGAACCATACAGAACAATTTAGGACCACAATTTACTTCTTGGTAAGATGGAAAAATGTGGGATAGACAGCATCACCACCAGATCCATAACTGATCAATCTCACTCAGCATGTACATGGAAAGAAGAATGCAAGGTTCTCTCTTAGGCTCAATACTCTTCAGCATCAATTTAGATGGAGGGAACTCATCAAATTTGCAGATAACACCAAGCTGTGGGGGATAGCCAACAATTTAGAAGATGCAGTCAAATGCAGAAAAATTTTGACAGACTTGAACACTGGGCCCTATCCAACAAAATACAATTCAGTGGTGAGAAAAGTAAGATTTTACATAGTGAAGGAGAATATCTGTAGCTCAGGGTTGAAGCTAGGGTCCTTGGTGCTCTGCTTGTTTTCTTGCAGGTGTTTCATTCTATTCCTCAACCAGATTATAAATCACATGGACCTCTACGAATGGTTTTATCCATCGCAGTGGGCGATGATAGTAGCAGTGACCACAGTGCTGACCTGTGAGGGTTAGGGTAACTAGGTAACATCAGCAGTGTTGGTGGGTAAGATTTACACTTAGGCAAGAAAAACCAAATGCACAGGTACAGAATAGATGGTACCCGGCTGACCAGCAGTAACTGTGATAGGGATGTAGGTGAACCAGCAGTGTGTTACAGCTGCCATAAAAAGCCAACACAGTCCTAGGTTTCATCAACAGAGGAATAGTATCAAGATCACATGTAATATTAGTACTACTTTTTATTACTTTGGCAAGAACACACTTGGAATGCCATATCCAGTTTTGGTTACCATATTACAAAGAAATAAGTGTAAAAATAGTGTAGAGAAAAGCAAACTTCTCAATTTATCAAGGCAAGATCCAACCTAGAACTAAGAAAACATTTCCTAACAGTGAGAACAATTAACTGGTGAAATGGCATGCTTCCAGAAGTTATAGATAGTAGAATAGAATTGGACACACAAGGAATTTGTCATTGGTGCATATGCTCTTAGTGTACATAAAAAGAAAAGATACATTCCTCAAGAATCATAAGGTACAACATTTAATGATAGTCATAACATACAAATAAGCAATCAAAGCATACTGAGAAACAATATAAATCATAAAGATACAAGCAACAAAGGTACAGTCATAAGTGGGAGGAGATGGGTGATAGGAACGATGAGACGATTAATAGTAATGCAGATTTAGTGAATAGTTTGACAGTGTTGAGGGAATTATTTTTTAGCAGGGTGATGGCATTCGGGAAAAAACTGTTCATGTGCTAATTGTTGTTCTGGTGTGCAGTGCTCTATAGCTCACAAGCTTCCTAACAGACAGGAAGCAGCAGGTGAAGCTAAGCAAAATCACATCAGATACCTGTACAATTAGCACAGCCCCCCCCCCAAGGATGTGTGCTTTCTCCACTTCTCTCTATATACCAATGACTGCATCTCAAATGATCCATCTGTTAAACTACTGAAGTTCGCAGATGATACAAAGTTGATTGGTCTCATTCGAGACAACGATGAATCCGCATACAGACGGGCGGTTGAACAACTAGCCTCGTGGTGCGACCAGAACAATCTCTATCATATCTCAAGACCTAAAATGGACACCTAACATCAAAAACGTCATCAAAAAAGCACAACAAAGAATGTTCTTTCTGTGCCAACTCAGGAAGCTCAAACTGCCCAAAGAGCTGTAATTGTTTTTTCTGCAGTTCTAATTATCCTCTGAAGTCTTTGTCTGGCTTGTTGGGTTGCAGAACTTATGGGGCTCTATCACTGTAGGTTTTTAAAAACAGATTGGGCATTTTTTCAGAGACCCTTCTTGAGCAAGGGATTGGGACTAGAAGACCTCCAAGGTCGCTTCCACTCTGTTATACTGTATTCTAGCATTTTCAGATAGTTTCAGATTTTGGAAAGCTTTCTGCCTCAAACCGGTCTATAAATAGAGATATCTGCAGGAAAGATTTAATAAAAGTTAAGACACAGACAATAACCACTTGAGTTATATGCTGCATTATTTAACCACATTATGTTGTCATATAATATAGTATTCTTGTTATGTAATTATATTGTATAATTATTATATAATAATAGAACCATGTGTGCTGCATATTAAAGAGAGTCAGGACTTCAGTTGTGCACCCAATTCCCCTGTCAGTCCTAGTTCTAAATTTGAAATTTCCAGGAAAATTTTTGAACATGCAAGTCAAGCAGGACTTTCTCTCTTTCTCTGGCAGAAGCACTTGATTGTACTCCCAGATCTCCGGGTCCGTGACTTAATTTTCAGAATGGTCTTCAAGACACTCAAGTTTGGCACCTTTACTGCTGAGCAATACTCTTTTTGGTTTGGAACTCAGCTCCAGCTGTTCCTGACAGCTTTATCACCCAAGGACCTGCAGCTGATCCCACTCGATGTAGACTGCCAATCTCACCAGCACTTGTTAGTCAAAAATCATTTCTCTATTGATATCCATGAAATTTCAGCACCTCCTTATACTTCCCTTTCACTGCATTTGGAATCATGTGTCTCATTGTTTACTTTTGGTTTTTTGTGATTTCTGAAATCGGCTACTATGGCTTGTTTGTACCCAACAATGTGTGGCTTGTTCAACAAAGCAGAATGGAAACAAGCCATGACTTTGTGCAATGTACAGACCATGCCACAAGTTATGAACAAACAGGAGGTTTTGAGGTTTGGAGAGAATGAAAGAACTGGAGGAAGAGTCAGCTGTGACAGGGGTCAGAGGAAAGACATCCATCCTGCAGTTCTTATCTGCTTCCTCTTCACTGCTGTTGCATACTGTTTCAGGTAGTATGTCAGCCTACCATTGGACTGGTCTGGAACCCACAACATGGGCAGAATGCAGCCCAAGTAGAGATTTTACTTAGCTTTAGGGCTGCTCCAGATTTCTTTCTACCCCTAGCCCAAGACCTTGTTTGGTATTGGTATAAAGTTGACAAAGTCTCATTAGAATTCAGCCCAATTACAGTAACTCCATGCACACTTGTTATTTTCTTAGAAGGTGGATAAAAGTGGTTTGCCCTTCTGTTCCTGCAAAAGTGTTTTTTTCTTCCTAGATTAGCCTATGAAGTCTAGTTCAAGGACTAGCCAGGTTCAGTTCTCTTCAGGCGAGGTGTTCCAGATGGCCAATTAGTAGACCTTCCTTGTGGAGTATCTGCATTGGGGAAGGATTGCTTCTTGGCAAGACCCCCTCAAAGATTGGACATCTTTGAAAGATACCATTTTATGCTCTTTCTCCTCAGTTATTAATGTCCCCTGTATCTGTCCTTCAAATGATTTCTTTTAGTCCATAGATTCAGAAACTTATAGAATCTATATAGAAGGTAGATAGTACCTTAGGGATTAGTCCAACCCAGTGGTGGGTTGGCCCTGGTTAGCACCGGTTCTATAGAACCGGTAGTAAAACCGGCAGGAGGCTCTGCCCACTGACCCAGACGTCATCACAATGCTTCTGCGCATGTGCAGAAGAGTGCACGCATGCGAGAGCGAAGCAAGTGTGCATGCGTGGCCCCGCTGCAAACAGGTAGTAAAGGTAAGTAGAACCCACCCCTGGTCCAACCCCTTTGCAGTGTAGGAATCCCTTTTGCTGTCCCCAACCTCTGTTTACAAGGACCGCACCCCTTCTCTGAGCAGATTATTCTACTGCTTCTTCCTTTTCCTCTGTTTTTTATTCCAAAATGTTGTTTTTATGATTAAGGTAGCAAAGAGCTTTGCAATTTGTTTATTAGTTTTTCATAGCGAGAAATGGTACAGAGATTTCTTAAACCAATATGCGTATTCTGCTTGCTTTATCTCAGGGTGAAGGCCATGGAGAAACCATACAATGTTTTAACAGCAGAACAGAAGGAAGCTATTCATGGGAGGATATTGAACTATCTGAAAATATATCAGGCGAGAGAAGGTAGGGATGTAAGAATATCATGCAACCTTCCCATCATTACAGCCTGGAAATGTTGGATTGGACAACTCTCGCTATCCTATACTGGTTGAGGATTATGAAAACCTGTTTAACACAAGCAGAGGATGTGAAGTTGGGCAAGGCTGATTCAGGAACCCTGGTGGTGCAATGGTTAGAATGCAGTATTGCAGGCAATCTCTGCCCACAGTTTGGAGTTTGATCCTGACAGGCTTCAAGGTTGGCTTAGCCTTCCATCCTTCCAAGATCAATAAAATAAGGACCCAGATTGTTGAGGAAAATATGCTGACATTGTAAACCACCCAGATAGTGCTGTAAAGCAATATGGGACGATTTATAGGTCTAAGTGCTATTGCTTGTACTATAATAGAACGCATTGCATCAGACAAAGAATGCTAAGGCAAAAAATAATCTCTCTACCAACCCAAGGTCTAAAATCTGGATTGCCAGGGTGGACAGGTCTTTAAAGCAGTTATTTGGCAAAATTTGGAAGTTTCCTATCATCTTTATGCAGGATACATTTTTCAATCTAGTTTGTAGCCTTATGATTTTTTGGGGTGATCTCCCATCCTAATACTGAGCAAGTCTTACTGTACTGTGCTTTGTTTTTCAAAATGCATAGTGCTACCCGCAATAGTGGTTCCAACTAGAGCTGGCTGCAAAAGGCTTGTTTATCTATTTATCAGAGTTACATGGCCATCTATATGGCACAAGGTATAATAAAATCAACCATTAAAAGCAAATATAAAAACCAATTACAAAAAATAATAAGCATAAAAATAATATTATGAAATGCTAAATCATCACGTGGTGCCATGGTGCCCCCAGGTCTAATGAAAAGTCATATTTTGAGGGCTTTCTGAAAAGCCCTCAGGTTGGGGCTAATCTCACCTCAGCGTAGTAAAAACTTGCCTTCTGGGTCCTGTCAGATGGAACTCTTTAGCAGATGGAACCAGCGACATGCTTCTCCTGCTTTTAAAAAGTCTCCGCAAAATTTTAGGGAAGAGAAGACAGCTCGACTTCTCTAGTAGAAGAAGAAAATTGGCACCAAGAAACAAGCCACGATAACATGATATATGTATCAAGACATGATCAGACACATTTTAAAAACTATATATTTCTATTGTTGTCTTATATCATTGGCACAGTGTAGTCATGATGCCTACACATGGTATCACTTGCAATCTCTTCTTCATCCAGCACACCCCCTGCTTCTCAAGAAGAGGCAATGTCCTCTTTTGGGAAAACAGGATTTACTGGAATTTAGGCCACTGGAGAGAGGAGGATTCCACAGAAAACTGGGCTTTGACTGGGGCCCTTTGTTACTAAATGAACGCAAGAACACCACATCTCAATCAGGAGAATTTCACTGAAATTCTCTCCTCCGTTGAAAGAAATTTCAAAAAATGTCGGAAGTCAATGCTTCTTTCCCCCCCACCCAATCTTTCCTCACTTCACTTCCCCCTTTCCCCTCCCCCCATTTTTCTTCTATTTACTTTTGCATTTTGTATTTTATAATACTCTATAACCTAATAAAACACTTTTTTAAGAAAAAGAAATTTCAAAAAATATATTTCCTTTCATCCTACTGAATGAGAACTGGTAGTGGGGAAAACCAATTCTCCCCCCACACTAATCCCCTCTTTACAAAGTGTGGGGCAAGAGAGGCAAGAAAATGAAAGAAAAGTTCTTTTTCCATAAATGACAAAGCAGGAGAAATCTCAGAGGGAACTTACCCATCTGACTTACCCTTCCACTAAGGAAACCTTCACTGATCTCTGGGATTTCTAAAAATTTCTGTACTCCAGCTATATTCAATGGTATTATGCTGGATGGACATTCAAACACCAATGATCTCATGAAGAGGTCAGCACTGTAACTTCTGCTCTGGGGAAACTGGGGTACAAACTCCTCATCTTTGCTGCCTTCTAGGTACTACTTGCTCTCCAGATGCCAACAGCACCCATTGGCTTCTCAGCAACTATGGCCGATTTAGTGTCCTTGCAAGCATTGAAGAGTTCCTGTCAGTGAATGTTAATTTTAATGCGGTGAGTGAACCTGTGTAATTCTGAAGCTAGTAAGAAAACAAGAATCTCTTTCTCATCACTTACAGAAAAATTGGAGCATTGGATAGTTCTCTTGATTGCCCTAGGCAATCAAGACAAGCTGTCTTAGGAGTTGAAGTGGAGTTGAAGTCCACAGGGTGTGAAAGAGCCAAGTTTGCCTACCACTGTCCTAGGGTTGCTCAAGGCCACTTTCTTAGGTTTATTTTTCCTATATTTGTCCTTCTGCTGAATTTATTTTGAGCATCTTGAATTTTCTAAGAAAAAGTGACAGCTGCTTCAGAAATCAGTGCATTGGCTAAATCTGGTGTTGTCAGTACTAGGTGAAACTGTTCCCCATGGTTCTAGGTAAGTACTGCAAATCAGGTGCCCAAACCCTGAGCTTCAGCTCTTCCTAGACACTTTTTATAACCAGCACAATGTACATTTTCAGGTTTCAGTCCTGGCAAAACTGTCTTCAAGCCAGTTGGCTGAATTACTCATAACTCTGGAAGCCTGGAATGATGGGAGCCTTCTAAAGGAGATCATGAGCCACTTGGACACCATGGCAGATCTGGCCAGATTCCTTGACCAGCTGAATAAGTTTGCCGCGGTACATGAATTTTGTTTAAGGGATTTGGAAAAGATGGGGAACAAAAGGCTTGTGAAAAGATGGACAAAACAAATTTCTGCCAGATGTTGCTGTTCAAATATTTAACACTGTTCAAATATTTAACACAAACAAAGGTAAAATCTAAAGGAGATGTGCCCAATTTTAAACATTTCTTATTTATTTGTTAAATTTATTTTCTACCTATCTCACTGTGGTGCTAATCTAGACGATTTACAACAATAAAAATGGAGAAATTAAGCGTAAACGTAAGAGTAGCTAAGCAATGGAACAATAGAATAAACAAGAAAAATAAAAGAGAATAAAGATGAGTGAATGGAGAAGCAAAGAACAAGGGAGAAAATGGGCTTTGCCACTAATCTAGTAGCCATCTGCAGTGTGGTATTCTGCCTACTGGGTTCCCAGGCAACCATCAAAGCCACCTCTATTCTAAATATTCTATTTATAGAATAGTACTTATTCTATATTTACTTGTAGAATATTATATTCTATAAATATTCTAACTTATAGAATATTCAGTTTTTCTATTCAAAATATTTACATGTATCAAGATTATTATTTAGGAAATGTACGATTTATATAGTGCAAGAAAAAAACCCGATTTGAATACAGCAATCCTAAATTGAAGAGCTCTTCAAGGACTCAGTGTTGTCAACATTTGGCAGAAAATGGTATTTCCTATACTTTATCACAGATAAAAAGAAAAAAGTATTCCTCCCCCAAATATTTATGTATCTTTTAAACTGATTGTAACTTTGTATCCTTCTTTCATTTTGACTGTACACCGCCCTGAGTCCTTTTGGAGAATGGCGGTATAGAAATCAAATAAATAAATAAATAAATAAATAAATATGATTTTGCAATCATGACAGATGATTCCTCATTTAAAAGTACTGTGAAGCTCACTGTGCAGCTTTTGAAGAAGAGGGTGTCAGAAATGGGCAGTGAGGGAGTTGACCTACTTACCAAATTGAGGAGTTTGTCTCTTGACAGATGGAATTGCAGAGCAGTGACAATTGTGATTTGATTCTTGGCATCACATTGCGAAAATTAGCTGTAAACTTTGCAAAGTTCAAACCCAAGGATTTCACCTACTGGTTCCAGTCTGCATTCCAAAATGTGCTTCATGCTGTGAACAGAAGCCAGGTGGTCTCCCTCCCACTCAGGATATCTTGTGACTCCTACCAACAAATGTGAGTATGCCTTCCATGCATTACAGCTGTTTCCCTCCTATAAAAAACCTTGGCTCCATTACCCCATGATAAGCAAAGGTTGTTACTGACCACTGAAAGATGTAGTCCCATGGTCAAGGAGTTGGATCCTTGCTGCCTTCATCTCCTCACCAGCCCACTGCAGAGACATTATATATTAGATGTTCTATCTTCTCTTAACCCAAGCCTTGCTGCATGCCAAAAGAGGAAACAGTTAACAAGGTTTGGTGGGGGGGAAGTACAAACAGAGGAGTCCCCCCCCCTTTACCTATAGAACACACCCACATCATACAGTAAAGCCCATTCTAGGGAGGTCAAGACCTGATTATAATCTTTACTACAGCAAGTATGAAGCTTTAACACTGCAACTGTTTGAGTGTTATAGAGAAAATAATTCAGCCATTACATACACACATATACATATACATTATACATACATACACATATATATTCTCAGCATTTCCCTCCCACTTTTTTTTTTATTAACAAGTTTTATAAGAAGTACAAACATTTTATCCCCCCC
>JANHZT010001260.1:47587-62389 GCA_032468215.1 Stegonotus admiraltiensis
CTGCAATGGCTTGGCTTTTTTGTTGTGTGGGGGTGGGGGTGGGGTGGGGGGAGGAATTGTCTCTGAAATGGGAGTGGGTTCTGTAGAGTAGAATGGCAAGGATGTTGCTGCTGGAGAAGTTGTGGCAGTAATTTCCACTCTTTATTTTCATTATTTTAAGACCAATTTCTCAGAGGATTGTGATAAACCAAATTTAAACTGATTTGGTGAGTTTGGAGATTGAGAATAATGGTGAGGTAGAAATCTCCAGAGGGGCCTAGGGTTCTTTAAAAATTATCTTTTGACATAGGGAGAAGAGCCTTTTCCACTCTGATGCCCACCCTTTGGAACATCCTCCCTCCCCTCCAAGGTGAAATGTGCATCTTCCCTTCTGGCCTTCTGAAAGGACTTGAAGACAGCCCTGCCAGTTGGCCCATGGCCTCAATGGGGCATGGTGTCAGGGTTCCAGATAACACCCCCAACTAAAGAAGACTCTGAGGCTTGAAGTTCCTCAAAGTTCTACTTTATTAGAGATGTCATATTGACAGATCTGTCAAAACCCGAATCTGAAAGTTTCCAGGTTTTCCCCACTCAAAAGAAATTTCAAGTCCCTGCCCAGCACCCACATGTCCATCACATGATCCAATCAAATACCATCCAAAACTGGAGATGCGTCCCAGTCACCTCATCACAGTTGCAGGGCAAGGTGGCCTTGACTCTCGGAGAAAAGGATGTTGTTATTACTATCTATCACCCACACTTTATACAATCCTCCCTCCCATTTTCCCACAATAGAAAATGTGGCAGACCTGAAGGCCCAACTGTAAAAGATGGCTTCCAGGTCTGACACATGGCATTTTAGTGATAGTTAATGGGTTAGTCAGACTTCAGCTTCTCCCCATGCACAGTTTGGTCCCTTCCTTTCCATCATGGTTAATCAAATTTTATCTGAACTTTTCACTGCACAGTTCTTACTTATCACTTTTTTTTGGTTTTTAATGTTTTATATGATATTTTAATTGCATGACTGTAAGCTGCCTATTCGCCTCAGCAAAATGGATAACATAGAAGTCTAATAATAAATAAATAGTATTTATAAAGTCCAACAAGTAGCTGTTAACTTACACCTAGTTGGAGAAACAAAGGAATATTTTAGATGTAATTTCCCATCTTCAGAACTTCTCGGCAGAACATTTAAAATTGGCATTTACTGCCAAAATTGAACTTTTAAGTAATGCTTAGACACTAGGGGCTTGGCAGAAGAATGTAGTTAAACTCTTTTATAAGATGAAGATAAAATGGGATATTCATGGTTGATTACTGGCTGTAATTACTTAGAACAGCCTGCAGCAACTTAATTGTAATGACCACAGTCCCTCTTCTTTCTGAATTTATTACCAGTTAATATCAGCCTCCTCCATCTTAGCTGCCTACAAAAAAAGGCCTCACCAGGCATTACTCCTGAGGGAAGTTAATGTAGCCAAGCAACTGAATAAAATTTCATAGCTTTCTAGAATGGGCAGGTAGGGTGAAACTGCTACCAAGAGGATAATATACACTTAATTAAATGGGGTTAAACTAATGTTTGCTGGGAGAAGCATTATGTAAAACACTTGTCTGTAGATTTATTAAGAAAATCTGCTAATTTCTGTTTTACCAAATGGAAATTACAATTACAAAAATACGGGAGTAGAACAGTCATGAAGAAGATACAAGTCAGCACCCATGGCAAACAAGCTAACCACATTCCAGTGATAAACAAACATTTTCAATGTATGTCTTTTAAAAGTTTTCCCAAGGAAAAAGTAAGATGAGATATTTCCTAAAGGAACAATTTCTAATGGATATTGAAAAGTAATTGTGAAAGCTTTGCCCATTATTGAACAACATGTCACTAGGTCTCAGTTTAATCACAGTTTGTTAAATCACAATAAACTGGGTTCATACAACATATGAAATCATAAACCATGATTTATAAATTACACTGTTCAAGTTTACACAATACACCAAGCTAGAGAAAATATGTCACATTAAATCTTAACATAGTATGTGAATCAGGCCATGCTCTCATGATGCTAACCTTGATGGAGTAACTTCGGCAAAGTGGGCTTACTCATTGCCTGACTGAGATGAGAGGCACATTTAGGATCCATATATATTTACTATAGGCCCCACTCATATGAGGTTCTATTCCAGACTAGTTAATCACTTGACTTCTGATGCTTTTTTCTCCATGCTGTCTGGCATTAGTTTCCATAGCAAATTGAGATTCAAAAGGAAGTGATAAACATACTTTGGTGCAAAGTATGCACCCTTCTTGATAGCTGAAGGTAGAAGATAATATTACATTTATTTTAGAAATCTTGCTGCCAATATATGACTAGGTTAAAGAAATGGGCTGAAACAAGTGTTAGGCATCTTCATAGATACACAGAATCTACTATAGCTAAAGTTCTCAATGGGATACCTGCTTGGTTTTGTCTTTTATTATTTTGGTTTTGTTGAAAATAGCTGTTATATTTTCCCTTTACATTGATTTAATATGACATTTCATTCAGATCAAACTAAAGGCAGAACATGGTTTCAACAATGCAGTGTCATAGCCAGATGAAATACTTTACAAGCTCCTTTTATTGTTATAATATTCCAAATTACTAAAGCTAAACCCTCAACTTGGAAATATTTGAATCCATATAACTAGAGGACTGTCAGCCGGCTTCTATGAGGTTTGCCCAACATATGCTTAAAATGTGTGGCTTGTTATTCTCCTATTTGTTAAAGAAACACATCATCTAGTACAGGAATGAAAGGTGAAAACCAGTCTTTTGAAGGATCCTCTATCAACAAGATATTGGAAGATATAGACAATTAAATTGATTTTTAATTGATGAATAATCATAATTTTCATGCTACATATTAGTGGCCCTTAATAGAACTCCCAGTTTAATGGATCGCAACTGAAATAGTAGTATATTATGTATCAAAATATCTATTTTTACAACTGTAGTTTAGTAATATTCATTTGATCAACACATGGAGACTTTCTTGAAAGATTAAAAAAAGTCTGCCTTTCTGCATAACTGCTATAACATTTTAAGACCAAATAGCCTTGATATTGAAGCAGTTGATTTTAAAAGATCCCTGAGCATTGTTTTCACTGAGAAATAAATACAAGAAAAAGGTAGGGAAACTTGATTTCCAAAAAAATAAATACAACGAATGAGAACTGCTATTTTAACAACTGCCCATCATGAGAAGGTGCTGGGACTAATGCCCCTGCCAGCCAGGAAGTCCTGTATCTTGCCTGGGGTCCATGGTCAACCTTATATATTAACAGAGAACATGAAAAGACAGGTTTTTTTAATATAGTAAAAACAGGAGAGAGAAAAGCAAAAGCTTTGGTTATGAAAAGTTTTATGGATTGGCAAGAGCTAACCCCCATCAGAAAGCAGGGTAGAAATGGGAAGTGTTTGCACAGGGCAGCATTATACTGTTGAAACTCAGATCATCAATCATTGTGTCAGCTCTACCTTCTCTTTCCCTGCCATAATTTTCTGAATTAACATACAACTCAATAGTATCATCTATCTACAGAAATGAGTGCATGATGGTATGCTTGTGTATATAGTAAATTCCCTGTGTAGTCTTCAAAGGAGATCAAATGGATAATTGAAGTCTCATGTTTTGCATATAAGTTCCTAATCAGGTGAACTTCCCTGATTTCTCAATACACATTAAATCTGATATGCTGTTCTATAAACATTTTTTTTCATTGAAAAACAACGATGATCTCAATGTCAGATTGCACTGGGTTGCATAGCAATGATGAATATGAGCCGAATATAGAAAAGCAAAGACATCAGCTTGGCAACCAAATGTAAGTTAGTCTGTTCTATTGTGTTCCCCATAGCTACATTTGGTTGTAAAAGTTGTAACTTAAAAAACAAGACAAGAAGAAAATCAATTCTTTTGTATTGTGGTGCTGGAGAAGATTCCTTGCAAGGGGAACCAACAAGCAAAGACTAGAGCGCATAACACCAAACATATCACTGGAAGGAAAAATCACAAAATTGCATCTCACTTATTTTGGCCAAGTCACACATGGGAATCCACTGGAGAAAGCAATTATGTTTTGAAGAGTTTGCGGTAAAAGGAAACCAGGCTGCCAAAGAACACAATGGCTGGACACCATCAAAGCTGACACCAGCCAGAGTATAGAAAAACTCAAGGAAGTAATGCAAGATCGGAAGATGTGGAGAGACCTGGCCCATAGAATATCCAAGAGTCAAACATGACAATGGATAACATCACAGGGTTTGGGATATAATTTCCAGTGTGCACATACTCAGATTTATCATGCTCAAAGTCGGTTTATGCTTCCTTAATTCAATTATCTGGGATTTCTAAAAGGAAGGATTGTTCTAGTTTTACAGTATATAACTGAGGACCAAGTTTTAAGATCCCATTAATAATTGTCCAAAGCATAGAATTTACATTTAATTTGAAGTGAATTAATGTAGTGCACAAAGTTACAGTATATGACTTATGGATGTGATATCTATGGTATGCCTGCCTTCAGTTAACTGATTAGTTATTCTGTTCAGGTTTGTGTTGAAATAATGTGGGTTTTTTTCCCCTGACTCTAGTTCAGGGGTGTCAAACCTGCAGCCCGCAGGCCAAATATGTCACGCGCTGGCCACACCCAGTTTAGCGAAGGGGAAAAAGTTGTGATACATCACATGATGACAATGTGTCATTGTGAGTTTGACACACCTGCTCTAGTTGGTCTCCGAATATTATTTAAGAAAGTGACATTTCTCACTTTGGTAGTGCCTGGTATTTATGCAAGTGAGGGTTCTTTGACTCCAACATTGCAAACACTATATTTGTGGCTAATGTGCCCACTATGAACACAACTGATAAATTAATCCATGTGTCTTTTCAAGGAAACCCCCCCGCCCTGCCCGCTTCTCGTGCAATTACAATAAAATGCAATGCAATGCAATGTGTAATACTTGGATGCATTTTAATTATACATAAAGTATTGTGCTATCTTCATTTATATGAGCCAACAATGAGACAATGTTCCTCCTAAACAAGTATTGATCCCGTAAAGACTTCCGTTAGGACTGGGCATTCTGCACATTGTCAGAGGCTAGATGAGGTTTCCTTTGCCCAAACACCAAAACGCAGCAAATACTAGTTACCCATAACAATCTTGTGAACCTGGCTGGCCTCTTTAAATCATTCAAGGAGACTCCTTGAGGCTGTTTTATGGTGGCCTCCATGCTGGTTTGTCCCACACTTCGCTGTATACGTTTCTTGTTAAGGGTTGATTGCATCTGGCTTTTCAGGCAATTCAAATGCCTATCCCCGGGGACTTCCTTAAGCAGCTGCTTCATTGAAAAGATTGGTTCAGCATAACTCTGGCAGCTGTTAGCCCCAAGTGAGGCTTCTGCTCGCTCAGAAAGAGAGATCACTGCAGGCTGCCAGTGCCAAGAAGAGATGGTTAGGGCTGGTTTTCCTCCCACAGGCTATGCAACTGCTTATTTATTTCACAATAATGTGTGCAATTCTTGATACGCTGTCCAAATGGTAACGATTATACAAGTAATTACTTTATATGTGTGGAAAGATTCACTTAATGGCATTAGGAAGATGTAATGGATATCTGTAATAAAGATTGAGGGGAAATTGCTTATGACGCAATTACAATAGATCAATTGTTCAATCGGTTCAGATTTACTGTCAGACTAGCTGCTTCAATGGGAGATATGCAGACAGATTGCCCCTGCTTAAGCATTACCAAATGTTCAATTTCCTTCTTAGTTTAATGAGATACCATTATTTAGCCCTTTGTGTCAGAACAGGAATGCTGCTTATAGCTTAGAAGTAACAATCACAGAGTGTAATAACAGGATAGAGAAGAGGAAACAGTTCTAGGTACACTATTCTAAGCTCCCTGGATAAATCTCTCTCTCACACATGTATACACACACAGAGAGTGTAACAGAGGTGGGTTTCAGCAGGTTCTGACCAGTTCTGGAGAACTGGTAGTGGAAAGTTTGAGTAGTTTGGAGAGCCAGTAGTAAAAATGCTGACTGGCCCCACCTCCATCTATTCTCTGCCTCCCAAGTCCCAGCTGATCGTGAGGAAATGGGGATTTTGCAGTAACCTTCCCCTGGAGTAGAGTGGGAATGGAGATTTTACAGTATCCTTCCCTTGCCATGCCCACCAAGCCATGCCCACCAAGCCATGCCACGCCCATCAAGCCACGCCCACAGAACCGGTAGTAAAAAAATTTGACACCCACCACTGGAGTGTATGGTATATATTTATATTTGGTGAAGTTAGGAATATTGGGGGGGAAAACAGCTGAAGCAGAGTTCAGCAACACAGTATTCCCACAGTTGCTAGCCATTCAGAATATTAGCACACTTCCCTTTTCCTGCTCATGTTTCACAGTACATGGTATTCAAAGGCAGATTCTTTCCTATTCATTATATAATATTGGACTAGGAGCAAGAAGATTTGAGTTCAAGTTGGCCATTGATGATAAACCTCAGTAGCCTTTAGTCCCACCTATCTCCCTGGGTTATTTTTTATGTGGTGAAAACCTGGATGAAGAAATACTATGTATACCCCCCTGAGCTTCTTAATGCCAGTGGAATATAAATCTGATTGCTACTACTATTATTTTTCCTAATAGGTATGAATGTAATGTACTTTTACAGTACCACCTAGCAGGCTTTTTCTAACTACAGTAAGAATGCTGAAGAAACCATTGAGAGGGTACTTTCAACAGGGCAATAATCTGGATCTGCTGCCCAGATGACTGAGGGGGACTGTGTCTTGCAATGTTTTTGATACGGCTACTTTGAGGCTTTTCTGGGGTTTTTTGAACATATGCATGCATGCATGGAAGACATTTCTGCTAGGAAGTTGAAGCTCTGAGTTCATGAAGCATCCCTCCCAATGTTTTGCATACTGACTGCACTTCATACCCTGTTATCTTACTTATTTCTCTAATCTAATTTTAAAGCTATCCAAGTTGGTGGCCATCACTATCCTAGGGTACTGAATTCCAAAGTTTATTTACATGTGATTTGAAGCACATTCCTTTAACTGTATTGAATCATCGTTCCATTGAGCTCCACTGGTTGATGCCAGATTTCAGTATTACGATGGGCAGAAGGAGAGAGAAAAACAGCTTCTTATTTTAATTTTCCACGACATGGAGGGAATTGGGGCATAACACTTGCTTTTATTTAAGGAGTATCGTTTTTAACTTGGTATGCTGTGGTGTAGGCTGGCCCTCACTTGCATACATCAAATCTGATTGATTGATGAGGTGCCATCAAGTTGGGGTTGACTTTACATAGATTTCTCCATGACAATCTGTTTCTAACCAGGTCATTCAAGTCTTTCACTTGATGGATGCAACAGTGCATCCATCACCACTGTAACTGACTGCTTCTACCTTGCTGCTGGTCATCCCTTCTTCTCTTTTCTTTCACTTTTGCCAGCATTATAACCTTCGCTAGAGAGCTAAGTCTAAGCATAGTGTATTGCTTAGACTTAGTAAGATAATTTGAGCCTGGTTATTTGTACCTCAAGCTCCATTATTGTTTTGTTTGATATTCCATTTGTTTGTTTTAATTGGCTGTCCTCCATATTCTCAGGAATTTTCTCCAATACCAAAATTCAATTCTTCTAATTTGCTGCAAAGTAAAAACAAAAACAAAAACAAACAAACAGCTTTTTCTACAGAAGCTGAAAGAGACAATCCTATGAATTAAGATTTGATTTCAAGGTTTTTCTAGGTAACGACTCATTCTTTAAAACATACCCATTTCAAATCCACCTAATGTCAGGAGAGAGAAACACAAAAGCCTATAAACTCATATAGAACAGCTTAACAGTTTTCATTTGGGTGAATTGGATTTGACTTGGATCCATTGAACACAATGCTTATCAAACTGGAAAAAATGTCCTTTTCTGTTGTACAGTTGAAATACGTACTGCATTTATTGCCAGAAAAATCAGTCAAATGAACCAGAGCCCTATACCTGCTCACAATCAGAATAAAAAGTTTTGGATAGATATCAGTGGCTGGGGAGTTAATTTCTGGAGCATGAGGTTGGTTTCATTTGGGAATCATCTGAAATTCTTTGATAAATGCTAGAACAACTGCTTCTTCACTGTTGAATTTCCAGAAAGCTCATTGGCATCTGGCATTGGCTTAACTTGAAATAGCTATTTGGTCTAATAATTGGATAGGAAAACATCAGGGAATTTCATGCCTGTAGGGATGAAAAAATAAATCCCTGAAAAAGGAAGGGCAATCCACTTCAGTTTGGTTGCTAAGTAACCTACATTAATGTGTCTACATAGTCTTTGGGAATTTAGTTCTGCTAAAAAACCCAAAGTGAACACCTTTCTGTTTTAAATGCATGGCTCTTATATGAATTTGGAATTTTTCTTATGAACCAAAGCATCTTTTTGACAAGTAATCTTGGAGCACAACTTGTTAAACAGCAAAGGCATTAGAACGCTTAAGTGCTTGGATGCTTGACATAAATGTTGATGAGTGTGCCATCATGCGGTCTTTGATGATACTGCTATTGTGATTAACTGATGCTCTGTCTACTCCAATAGCTAGAACAAACTACCGTACTTCTCTGAAAATAAGACCCTGTCTTATATTTTTTTGAACCCTGAAATAAGCACATGGCCTTATTGCCATGTGCCCAAAAGCCCGATTGGGCTTATTACCAGGAGATGTCTTATTTTGGGGGAAACAGGGTAGTTGTAGCAAATGCTGAAGTCTCTTATAATTTAGAACCTTAAAAGTAACATTTAGCAGCTTTAACTGTACAGGTAGTCCTTGACTTACAATCATTTGTTTAGCAATTGCTCAAAAAGTGACTGACAACCAATCTTCGCACTTATGGCCATAACAGAATCCCTGCGGTCAAATGATCAAAATTCAGGTGCTTGGCAATCGACATGTATTTACAAGGGTTGCAGCATTCCAGGCCATGTGATCATTATTTCTGACCTACCCAACTGGCTTCCAACGAGCAAAGTCAGTGGGGGAAATTGAATTTGCTTAACAACCACATGATTTAATTAAGAACCACAATTATTCATTTAACCACCATGGTGGAAAAGTTATAAAATTGGGTGCAATTCATTTAACAACTATCTCCATTAGTAATGGAAGTTCTGGTTCCAATTGTAGTTGTAAGCAGTGGTGGGATTCAGCCAGTTCGCACCACTTCGGGAGAACCGGTTGTTAACTTTCTGAGCAGTTTGGCAAACTGGTCATTGGAAGAAATCATTAGGGCAGAGAACCAGTTGTTAACTTACTTGAATCCCACTACTGGTTGTAAGTCAAAGACTACCTGAATATGGATGTTCATTGGCAACCAATGCAATGCAACTCTTCAAGTAGTGATGTTACATGGGGTGAAAGAGAAAGCATCTATAATTCCTTAAGTCATTGCATTCTCAATTGGTTGGAGACCAGGGTTTCTTCAAAAGCTTCTCTATGCAAAACACATTGCAATGCATAATCTAATTGAGAGGTGATCAAGGCATGAGTGATAGGCCTTTCTGATATAGGAATCGATAACCAGTATGCAATATGAAGTTGTGGAAAGATCCTCTTAGCTACCATTGCTACCTGATCTTTGAGCAGAGTTGTGAATTCAAGGGAACTATTAGTCTGTGAACAATTCCAAACAAGTGGATTTGATCCTGTTCAGAACCAACGATGAAATATACCTGGCAAAAACCAAAAGCTACTCAGTGATGTTGGAGTCTGTTCTTCCCCATCCAAACACTAAAAGCCTCTTGGCTCTCAACAGTCCTTTGACCACATATCCTATTCTGCCCATGGTAAGGTTGTACAGCTGAGTTTCATTAGCTTACTAATGATACTTGACACTGTGTCGCTGAATAATTTTGTTCAGGGACTTCATGCAGAAACTAAACACTAGGTTGAAAAAAAACCCCAACCTTTCTTCTCCCACTACTAACAACTAGAACCAGTCTGGAAGGAGGAGGAAATCACTGAAGAATGCTGTTCCTCATTCTCAATCCCTCAGAGAAAATCCAGAAATTTAGTATGATTCATAGTATCAAAGACAACCAAGAGATAAAAGAAGACCCAAAGAGTTAAATTCCGCATGAGCATGCATGCACACCGCTCGCACAAATGGAGCTGTGTGCATGCACTCGCCTGCTGTGTGTGCAAGTGGAGCTGCATGCATGCTCACCAGTTGGGGAACCTCTGAACTAGAAAGAGTGATTAGTTTGAACTCAGTACCATACCCAAGATGGTAACTCACCTGAAAAGGCTCCAGATAATCAATTTCCTGCCAGGGATGGTGGTGTTTGCAAACGCAATCTCATTTTCTTTACAACTGTGTCCATAAAGGATCTTGACAGCAGAGAGAATGCTTTATGTACAAAAATGGAAAGATATATTAATTTCCACAATGGAAGAATGGTTGGAGAAGCTGATGGAACTAGCAGAGATGGCCAAATTAAATGCTTTAATCAAAGAAAAGAATACATCTAACTTTATCTCTATCTGGAAATTGCTTCTGGATTTTTGCTTGAAGCAGAAAAAATATTAAAAAGTTGACTTTGGGATTTACTGATTAGACAATGGTTTTGGGGTTGTTGTTTTTTTTGTTATAGAAATGGCATTTATATACCGAGTATACAAAGTAAAAAAGTTGAGGCTGTAACTTTATTATGTTTGTTCTACTGCGTTGAAAAGAGTTGGAAGTTAATGCTTTTTTCTTTTTTTCCCCTTCATCCTACACTTCTCTCTTTCCCCTTTCCAATTTTCCCACTACTTTTATTTTCATTTGTATTTTATACTTTAAAAGGTTTAATAAAATTATAATTATTTACTGAGATTCAAAATGGAAGAAGAAATGGTTAAAGAAACTATGATTACCTGGGCAAAAATTTCGGCTAGACCACAGAATTAGAGAAATGGGAAAAACTGTGGGGAAAAAATTATAAACTGACAATGTCAGCAGCATACAAAGAAAATTTATATAAAATGTTTTATCGCTGGCATTTGCCCCAGCGAGATTAGCAAAAATGTTCCCAAAGAGATCAGCGGAATGCTGGAAATATAAGGAGAAGCAAGGAACATTCTACCACATGTGGTGGACGTGCCCAGAAGCAAAGAAATATTGGATAAAGATAAGAAAATGGCTCCTCTCCACAGCAATTCTGACCTTTATTTTCTCGCTTCTCTTCTTTTTTTTCCCAAATAGTTTATTTCCATTTTAAAAAACAATGCTTTACATATATACATACAAAGTTATTGCAACTAACATACACAAATATGCGCCTATACCACTAATACAGTCCATTTCATTTCCCTCTCTTTTTTTCCACCCAAGTATACCATAAGTTCCAACATTCATAATAATCAGAGTCTTTTTGGTTCCTAAGTAATTTCGTTAACCGGTCTGCCTCTGCGCATTCTGTAATTTTCCAGATCAGTTTATTCTCTGTGGGTGTTGATTCGTTTTCCCATTCTTGCGCGTATAATATCCCAGCTGCAGTAGTGATGTGGAGGATCAAGTACCATTTTTCCTTAGTTATTTTGTCTGGTTTCATTCCCAATAGGAAAATCTCTGGTTTCAGCTCTATATTATATCCTGTAATTTCCACGCTTCTCTTCTTTTCATGCCAGTTTCATGCATCCCCTCACAACTCTTCCCCAATATTGGCATGACGACGAGCTCTTGATCATTCCCAAATAGTTAGGTCTACTACAGGATGTCAGCATCAAAGACAAGTTTCTTTCTCTCCGACTTGATGGTTAGAATGGAAAATAATAGCAGCCTCATGGATAGCTATGCTTCCTGCCGGCAAAGATACAGTTAATGCTTGCGGACATAGTTCTTAGTGTATTTTACAACTAAATGTCACTTTTGTTATTATTAAAAAAAACATGCTTTGATCAGTGGTGGGATTCAAATAATTTAACAACCGGTTCTCTGCCCTACTGATTTCTTCCAACAACCAGTTCACCGAACTGCTCAGAAAGGTAACAACCAGTTCTCCCGAAGTGGTGTGAACTGGCTGAATCCCACCACTGGCTTCGATGATGATCATAAAGTAAATGTATGTCTTACTTATTTTGTGGTCAGAAAGGCACCATGTTTGATTGGGCTCACCACCTAGATGTTAAAAGGAACACTGCTGAGTCACCCATAATACTCAAACAAATGAGCCTTCCATAGATGCTCTTCAGAACTGGAAGAATAAGGATGTAGGGTCTGTAAAGAACAAAGCAACGCACTATGTAACTGCATAACAGAGAGGGCCTGAGATATGGCTAGATATTCTCTATTTTTATTTTGAATATTAATGTTAGAATGCCATGCCAGCCGTCTTAATTATGCTTGGGTTCATATTCAGCTTTTCCTCAACCTTCATACCTATGGATCCTTATCAAACCTGTTTACATCTTCCTCTTGTGCATTGTGAATGGGTTCGAAGAGTTTCTCTTACTGCATCAGAACCATGTATGGATACCACTTTCCTGTGCAGCAATCATCCAGCTAAAACTAGTACTAAGTACATTAGAAAAATGTTATTCTGCCCTGCTCAAAAGCACAAGAAATAGTGTACCAAAACCAACAGATCCAGACAGCTGGTGTAAGAATGATCATTATGTTTTTGTTTTCTGTTCTCCCTTCATCTGTTAAAAATGTTCTTCCAAAGAACATCTGTCAGCTCCATATGCTCCCACAGGCAGAGAGTGATTGCCACCGTCTTCTACTTCCTCTTTAAAAACAATTCAGCAGCAAGATAGAAATGTTGGTTATAAATAAGAGCAAAAATGCTGTTTGGTTGCCCACAAAATCTATTTGAAGGCCTTGTCCAGAAGTTGATAAAGAATGGGGAATGTTTGTGTGTGTTTGTGCACAAATCCTATGAAGTGATTATAGTTCTAACGCTGTTTCATATACTACCTGGAGACCCATTCCACCCAGCCCTTTGTCTTAATATCACCTACTGTAGAATATAACCTTTCCAGCAATGACCCATCAATACTCAACCCAGCCAGTCAAGTCACTCAAGAGTCAGTTGTGTCATCAGGCCTGGAGATATCAGAAAACTGCTGAAATATTGATATTGTTCTGATGTACTGTATTTTTCAGAGTATAAGATGCACCTTTTTCCCCCCTAAAAGGAGGTGAAAATTTGGGTGCGTCTTATACACTGAATGTAGCCCCGCCCACCCACTGGCCCCCATCCTTTGGCCCAGTGGTGGGTTGCCCCTGGTTCGCACCGGTTCTATAGAACCGGTAGTAAAATGGGCAGGAGGCCCCACCCACCGACCCTGACATCACCAAAATGCTTCTGTGCATGCACGCGGCCCCGTTGCAAACTGGTAGTAAAGGTAAGTAGAACCCACCCCTGCTTTGGCCTCTGCCTCCCAGCAATTTACCTTCTTGCTGCAAGCAGCAAGAAGAAAAACCCCTTTTCAGCTTCAGCACAGCCTAATTAGCACAAGTTGATTGTCCGTTGGATTGGCCTCCTGACTCTCAGCTGTTTCAGGATGCAGGGATTGCCATTGCCTATTGCTCCACGGGCCTCTGCTGCTTGCTGCATGGAGGTAAATTGGAGGGAGGCAGAGGCAAATTTCTTTTTCTTGTTTTCCTCACCAAAAAAGGTAGGTGCACCTTATAGTCCGAAAAATATGGTAATTAACATCTGCTCCTCACATTATCTTTTTAATTCTTAGTTTTGAGCTTTTTGTATTTTTGAAGTTTTTAATATTAATAACATTCATATTGATTTCTATATATTGTTTTTAATTTTGTTATATGACACCGAGTCACATGATTGTGAGATAGGTGTTTATATAAATATAATGAATAAATATATTCATTATATACGATTGTCTGGTTTTCTAGAATGAAAAATATTTTTGTAAAAATTGAACTACGGAAGCCCCTTATAGCAACTCAGTGATCAAGTTATTCTTTTTCTTTGTCCACTACTTTTGTATCAGTGAAAAAACGTGCCCCAAATTTTCATTGTGAAATGGAATGATTTATTTATTAATTTATATTTGTTTCCTGCCTTTCCTTGAGGAGCACATCCTAGTATAGCTACTCCTTCCATAGGATAGTTTAAGCTGAGAATAATTGGCCCAAAGACACTTTAAGCTTCTATGATTTAGTAATTATCTATGGATTTCTTCAGGTTGCTAAATTAATTAAATTATCACCTATTAATTGCAGTCCCTTCTCCAATGAAGTGTTGACACTAGATTCTATCTTGTTCAATTTGGAGTCTCACTCAAGGCAAGCAAAATGGAATAAAATAAGTTTTCTAGGGATTTCATCTTCAAATATTCTACAATATGTTCTGTGGACAAAATTTATCACATTTCTTGACCAGCTTTCCAATGCCTGAACATAGCAACAACCACTTTGTTGTGCAGCAATATGAGAAAACAATGTTGTATATATCAATTGACTCATAGTAATCTTTCAACTACTCAATTTGAGCAGGGCCCCAACAGGAAGCAATTGCTGGAACTAAGAGAGAGTTGGCAAAACAGCTCAGTTCAAATTGGATCTGACCGAGAAGGTCGCCAAGATACTCTCAATCTTACATGGGAAAAGACCAGAATATACCAAGTCTTGCATGTGTGTGTGTGTGTGTGTGTGTATGTATATGTATGTGTGTGTGTGTGTGTGTATATGTATATGTATATGTATATGCATATGCATATGTATATGTATCTTGGCAATGTTTTGATGAGGT
>JANHZT010001260.1:82764-92821 GCA_032468215.1 Stegonotus admiraltiensis
AACTGGTGCTGATGCAGAGAGGAGAATTTCTTTTATGGGTTTTCTGTGTCCAGAGTAAGGTCTTTTGGTGTGAGGGTATTTTTGTTCATCTGTAACAGCATGTAGGCCTTGCAGTCTGGAAGCTGCTTTCTTTTCTTTTGTATGTATGGAAGCTATGCACACACTGTGTTTTAAACCGTGAAATTAACTTATTTTTTTAGATTTTCTTCGCAGTTGCTTCTTTTTACTCCCTAAAACCATTTTTAGGAAATCAAACAATGTGTGGAGAGACAATGTGGCTGGGTGCTACAAATTGTCAAATGAAAATACTGAAAGATAACCAACCCCCCCCCATCCCTTTTTTATAGTAAACTGTTAGGACCAACATTTTGAAAGAGATCAGGATAAAGTGCTTCAATGGGGATATTAATCATTGTTTGGGGGTTTTTTTTCATGCCTACATTTCATGGGGAAATGGAAAGATTCTATAACAAAATTATCCCTATACTTAATGTAATCTACAGTCAAGAAGTGGAATGGTGAACTTTGCAGTTGTTTATGGTGTAAGGATAGGGGAAATGTAGAGCAGAAAGGGCTGTAGGTCCTGTGTTGGGATGGCCAAGACAATGAACGATGTATCTCTGTGCCATAGTAATTTAGCCTAATATGCTTACATGGAGCCCTTCCAGCTCACTTGAAAGCTTTCAGGGGTGGAGAACCTCTGCAGATTGTAGGTCCTCTGACAAGATGGGGCACAAAGTAATAATTTTGTATTACTGAGTACCCCTTTCCTGTTGATTATGGCTCAGGTTGGAGCATCTGGCTTATTACTCTGCAAGAGTATAGATGATATTTGGCCAGCAGGATCTGGTTATCATCTGCCTTTGTCTTCCAGAGTCGCCTCAGCACTTCTCATTCCAGTCCATTTACAGTCTCTTAATTGCAGTGTAATCAGTTATCTACCTAGCCGCTCCTAAGACAAGTGTTGTTACCAGCTTCTCCTTATTTACATGGCTTTATCTTTGTCCTGTAAGAACAGTCCTTTGTCAATTCAGCAGATTTATAAATGTTTTTAAGCTTTTGGGAGAATGATAGCAAATTTGCATTAAATTATGCTAGCTGATGGCCAGAGGAACCTTGCAAATTGTTTTTGGAGGAACAGTTTAACGCTTCCTCTGCAACTTTTATTCCATGAATATGTACAGTTGAGTCTCTTAGTATAGATATTAAAATCATCATGAGATTCAAAAGAAGATCAATGTGAAAAGGGAATAGTTCCTGAGAAAATGGTGAAATATATTTGCTTTCTTTGCAAATATGTACAGTGCCTGACTGTAAAATTACTATTTTTTATTTGTTGACAGAATCACCTGTCTCTTGCATTGTCAAGTGCTTGTAAATATATCAGTTCTGTTAAAAATAAAATGTATCTCTAGCCTTCTGGAGATGGCTGTATGATGGAATCCGTACACCAGAAAAGATAGCTCTGTAGCAAACTGGAATTTGGGGTAACATTTCTGAATAAGAAAGTACCTTCAGCGTGAAAATCTAACAGCACAAATCTAGGCAAGGAGTGATGTTTGAACTACTGATGAACTTGGCATTGGCTATTCTATACATCTGAGAAAACAGTACACCATGCCAGTGCTATATGTCAACCTTGTGTTCTTTAATTGCAGTACCTAACTTTGTAATTTTTGGGATCCTGCTATGGAGACTGAGAATAATTTGGCCAAGAACATACTAAATTAGTGCTGTAAGATCATTTATGTGATCTGTGGTGGCTTATAACACAAAACATAATTTTTATTACACACCTTAATTGTGTATAGGGTGTACTTGTTTTTTTCCTTGTAGTCGATTGCAATTTATAGGCTACATTAAAAAAGAACTGAATGGGATATATTAAGAAAACAGCACCATGCAGTCATTTATGAAATTTTTAAAAAATGATTTTAATGTAAATTTAAATGAAAAGATACACATTATGTATATTTATTTAAGTCCTTGTAGTTATTTGTCTCATTTTAGTCAGTTCTGTGCTTCCTTCAGATCAGACTTCAAGATATGAATCCAGTCTTAAACAACTTGTAAACAACTTCCAAATTATTCTGTTTTATTGGATTGCTTTTTTATTGTTAGTGCCTAGAAGTCCAAGGCACAGATCAAGGCAACTCCCCGTTTAATCCAGTGCCTCTGAGATTTACTGGTAGGTATTTCTACGGCAATCACGTAATTAGTTGAATGACCTGTTGTTGATAGTGTCCCTAGCAAAGAGAAAATTAAAGTTAATGCTGTATTGTGACATAGGGAGGGCTTCTTTTGCCTTTGATGTTAAAATGAGGTTAGTTAAAAACAATCCCATATCCTACATTTCAAAAGTTTTCTTTTTCTTGTTAGTGTTTGGAGGCCTGTACTTGAAGACAGAGAATCTTTCACTCATAGTTAGGCCTCACAGGCTCCTCCCAGTTGTTCCTGCTTTGAACCTGGTTGAGACTCATCCCCTTCTTTCATTACTCTTTACTTACCTTGAAAAAAAACCCCTCACCTTTCATTTTTCTTCTGGTGGTTCCTCCAAAAGGATGAATTATGGACCCATTCCAAATTGAACATTTTTAACCACATCAGACTATCAAAGCCAGCAGAAAAAAGCCAGCTGGTAACATTCCTGCCTCAGTGCCAATGTAGTGGCCTGATAAGGAAAAACCAACAAGTGTATCCGTTGAACCTGGTTAAATGCATCCAGAAGTGGCTTTTTCTTCCCAGGATTCTCCCCAGATAGTGAAATGTAGTCAGGCAGTTTATAGGATCACTGGTCCAAATGAGCTTATCAAATGGATGTCATCCCCTACCCTGTCCCCCAAAGCACATCAATCCTGCTATCTCAAGTAGGGAAGACAATTCTGAATAGGAAGACCTAACTATATTTAGGTACCATTTTCTCATATGCCTACTGGCCACCAGGGGGCCTTATACCATGCACAGAACAGAGGAATAAAATGCACTTAGTCTGGATCTGTGGATTTGGGCCAGAGTAGGAAAAGGCTTTACCATTTTCTGCCCTTAATGGTCAATTACACTGATGATTGATCAGATGTTGGTAGCAAAGAATATAAGAATATGAAAAAGATTGGTTCTGTGAACACAAAAGCAATACAGAGAAGACATGGATTAATAGACCTTAATTTAGATGACTTCATTTTCTAAAGTAGTTTTGGATTTGTATTCTAAAGCTGTACCAAATTCTCAGGATTTTCAAATCCATAAGCACTTTGCTGTTTAAGCAAAAAAAGAGTAAGGTAGGAAAGTATCCATCTTATTGGGACAAAATTTACTTGAAAGTAAAGACTAAATGGAACAAAATTAAACAATATCTTCATTATGCTGTAGAAAATATTGTCTGGTATATTGATATCATAATAGATACTGTTGTTTAGAAATTACAAATGACTGAGTTGCTAAGAGTTGTTTCCACAAGGTCACCATAGCCTCTAGAATAAACTTGGTTAAAGCCAAAATTTAAATATGCACTACATTTTCATCATACCACTTCCCTTCTGGAGCAAACACTTCTGCAGAGCTCAATAAAAAAGTTAAGAAATACTATACTATAAATACTTTTATAAATAATTCTTGCTTCCTCCATTTCCATATACCAGTGATGGCAAACCTTTTGGACTAAAAATGTAAAAAAAAAAAATGCCTAACTTGATGGCCTTTGGTCATTCCCTTGGTTACTCAGTTCAAAGAATGAAAGTCAACTGTCAAAGCTCTTCAAAGTATACATTGACTGGCAATCATACCACCTAATGTCTATGGAGATTTTCAGTTATCCAGGTCATGGTTGTCCCAAAGGTGCTTTTTCAAGAGGCAACTGGACTTCCTTTTTTTTCCTTCGAAGACGTTTCACTTCTCATCTGAGAAGCTCCGATTCTGAAGAAGCTTCTCAGATGAGAAACAAAAAGTCTTCAAAGAAAAAACGAAGTCCAGCTGCCCCTTGAAAAAGCATCTTTGGGACATTCCACCTAATCTTCAAATGTGCATAAATGCATAAAAGAAGCATTACAGTGAAATCCATTTACCATCTGAAGCAAAAGATCCAAATCTCTCCACTAGAGGACAATATCACTTCTCTTGATAGAGTCTTGTCTTTTTACAGTTTAGCACATCAAGAGAACTCTGAATATGCAATTTGCAACTTCCTCAACAAATGCATTTGAGCTGGGAAACAGCCTGTACCATGCATAATTGTGAAATTGTGAGTGTTTTATGTGCCTTTGAGTCAGTGGTGTCTCCTGGCAACTTCCTGGACTAGTCCCTGCAGTTTTCTTGACAAGATTTCAGAAGTGGCTTGTCATTGCTTTCATTCCAGCACTAAGAGAGATTGGCTGGCTCAAGGTCTTCCAGCTGGCTTTATGCCTAAGGTGTAGGACTAGAACTCAAAGTTTCCTGATTTCTAGTCTGTTGCCTTAATCATCACAGCAAACTCAGTGGTGAAATCCGACTGGACCTATTCATCTCACATAAACAGCGGCGGGAGGCTCCACCCACCCTCTGGGACATCATTACGTCCCATTTTTGACCCTCTGTGCATGTGCAGAAGACTGCATATGTGCAGATGCGCATGCACTCCCATTTCTGAACCAGTAGCGAAGGTACCCTGTTTCCCTGAAAATAAGACATCCCCTGATAATAAGCCCAATCAGGCTTTAAGCCTCCCCCTGAGGCTTCCCCAAAAACATTTAAACACAGAGCTGGAAATCAGGTAAGATGGCAAGAAGAGCCCCATCTTGCTCCACATGCCCCAAAATAATAAGACCTCCCCGAAAATAAGGTCAAGCACTTATTTCAGGGTTCAAAAAAATATAAGACGGGGTCTTATTTTCGGGGAAATATGGTAAGTGCATTTCACTGCTGAGCAAACTGGCTCTGACTGAATTGCCTTGGGCCCCCAAAATGTGACGTATTTGCATCTGCCAAAAAATTATACAATGTCTTGATTTACTTATTTACAGAGTCTGAGAGCAGAGGCTCTAAATATGGTTTAATTTTCTAGCTCCAAAGGACTCCTTTATAGATTTCTTCCTTTTCCTATTAATACTAAAGTTTGAGGAAGGCCAGAGCAAAATTAATTACTGTAGTTCTCACTCCATACTGGCCTTGTCATCCACAGTTCTTCAAAATCCCTTAATTCTCCTATTTCCTTTGCAATTATTAGATTAGGATCAATCCACTGCCTAATCTGGAATGGCTACAGTACTATATTTATTGCCATATCTGTAATGGATATAGCAAAAGAATTTCTTCCAGCAACAATTTATAAGACTACATGGCAAGTTTCAGTTACTGGTGCTCCAGGAAACATCTTTGTATGTCAGTTGATTTTAAACAGCCATTTTTTAAAACACCAAATACCTTATCCTTTAGACCTATCTTTGATTCTTCCTAAACCAGGCAAATATTCCATCAGATTATATTCTACCCTTAAGCTTTTTCTAAATGGACAATAGTAGCAGAAATTTCAAATCTAAAATTAGTACTGACTTGTTTATATGGATTCTGTTGCTCTATGGTTTCTGAATTTAGGGTTCTAACCCCATTTATTGTTAGCTTCCTAGAGCCTCCAGAAGCAGGTGGCATGTAAGTATAGTTCATAAATAAATAAATGTTTCTAAACGTTCCTTATGGCCGCCCAGTTTGAACCTTAGCAGCCATAGAAACATGGATTTTAAAACTCAGGAGGCTCTATTTCTAAAATCCAGGATGAGCAAATCTGAATTGACAGCAAATACTTTAGCATTTTTCAAAATAACTCAGTTATGCTAACAATATAGTTCCTCTTCCAAAAAGTAGCAGATTTTTTTTTATAGATTTCAGGAATGCATTCTATATTTAATCTACCCTAAGCCTTCATACACGATTGTGGCATAAATCAGTTATATTCTAAACGTTACCCAATATATATTACAGGCCATAAGGATGGGTTCACGCAACACATTAAATCCTAAACCTGGACTAAGAGAAACAAGTATTAGGTTTGCATACCTTGCTATGCTTCAACAGGCCATATTATGATAGCATGATGATCTAGTTCATAGAACCTGCTGAACCACGCCCACTCGGACATCTTTTGTAAAACAAGCCTAGAAATCCTGGTCTCTAGCACGACCTTAAGTACCACCTTAGCCAAAGGGCTCATGGCCTGCACACCATGAAAAAGCCAAAAGCTGCCGAAGCCCTCTTGGATCATTGCATTCTCCTCTGGAACAATAACCAGGTCCACAGCAATGTTTATAAATACATCACGTCTAAGCTTTCACATTTAGTATTACATTTCTTGTCTATGGAAGGCAAGCTGCTTCATTAGGGTCAATTGGCCATTTCCATCCTATGGGAACCTTAGCTTATGTATCTCCAATATTTGGATGCCTCCAAACACCAAGTAATGAACAGAACACAGATAATTTAACATGAAGGTTCCTTCCAGAATGGTGCAAAGAAAGCATTGAAGGCTGTACTCTTGAGACTAATATTAATTCAAATCTACCATTTGGCAATAAGTAAAGTATCTCTTCATACTTCTTTGTTCTATGGCTTCCTTGAAAGTCTCTTCAAAGCTTGGCTATGAATAAAAACTGAAAGAAGTATGAGGAGAACTAACACAGTACTGACCTTTTAGCCACAGGATTCCCTACATTCTTGGGTAGCAGAATTTAATTTGTACTTAAATTGTCTCCACATCAAACTCTAAGGAATCTTCTTGGTAAGTGACTAATACCTAGCATGTTTTTCTTAGAAATTTCACAGAAATAAATCAACTCAGAATAAATATAGATCACCAAGCAGCTGCAAAGTTGTGTGTGTGCAGGGGAGAGAGAGCAAGAGAGAGGGTAAATGTTGAGGTATGTTAATTGCCTAGTTAGAGGTGGCTATTTTTAATACCATAACTCTGCTAGGTGCTTCATTTGCGACAGAAATGTTTGCTTGTTATATCAGCTCAGATGCTGAGCCAGACAGTCCTTGTGCTATCTTTTCAAGAGACAGACCTGTTCCTCGCTTGTTTTGATGTTTTCTTCCTGCTAGAGAGGAGGAGGATAATTACAATTGCACGTTGGCCTATTCTCTATCCTAACCCAGTTTTTCATATGAGTAAGTCTCTTCCTCTCATATCATAAACTAAGTAGAAATATGTCTAAAAATATACCCGATGAAGCTTTGGAATGCGCGAGGCTTACGACTCCCATTTTGCTCCTTTCACTCAAAGGCAAAAAAAACCCCTATCTTCTTGGGCACACTAGCAGACTGCATGCCTTGTGCCTCTGAAACAAAGAAGCTTCTTACCTGCCCGAGTGAGTGTCTTGTAAATGGGACACAGATACATCCCTGTGGTCGGAGACTTGCGGTTGGGGATAGGAACTAACCAAAGGACAGCCATCTCTGTGTATAGTTCCTTAGGGTTGGATTCCATTAGCTCAAAGAACATAGGGTCCCATCGAGCCCCTTCCAGAAATAAGCCATGGATGTAACATCCCACATCAGGACGCTCAGTTAGTTCAGTCGCAGACTCCCTCAGTACCTGAATTGGGAAGGTAGAAAAGCACTTGTAGTTTATATTTTTAACACCTGCATTTTGAGGAATATGTGAAGAGGTTCTTTGGGTAGTGTTTGATGGCTTCACTGACCTTGAAGTCAAAAGAGATGGTGTCTATAGATATCACGGACTTTCTAGCGAAGTTCTGTAATGTTCCTGTTAAAAAAGCTTGTGGGAAGAAGAAGCCGCTTATCCAGAAAACTGGTGGTATTCCTTTCGCAATCCATTTATGCAAGAAGTCAATGCGAAGCAGCAGGTCGTTCACCCAGGAGGCCAAGGGCTTCAGAGACGGATATGCCTATGGCAAGGCAAAATGCAAAGCACTTTTTCAATAAATTGATCTTTAAGCAAGTGTGTTTCTTTCTCAATAGTTGAACATTTGCAGTTATGAGACAAGCAATAAAAATAACTCTTGAAGCGACTTTTATCAAGATTGTTCTGCCTTGGTTTGTGCGTGATATATAGTTTGATTTTGTGCTCCTTTAAAATATCCGATCAGCCACCACAGCTGGAGACTGGAATGAGAATATTTTTATAGGATGCCTTCATGAATCCAGAAATTGCTGTACCTATGAAAACACTGCTTAGTATTTACCTTACTCTTCCACATCTCTGGGACAGTATTGTTGTACAGGCTGTTGGACATCAATTCCAGCTGGGAAGACATTACTACTAAGCCTTTAAGAGCTTTGAGCAGATCTTTTAGACTTTGTGCAATTACTTGTAGCAAACGATTGTATCTGTTCAACAGCAAAAAAATTTCAAAGCAAATTAATCTATTAATGTTAACTCCCAATGTAGTTCATTGAAATTCTATGCATTTTCACACTCTTTTAAGATTCTCTGAACTTTTGCATAACTGTCACTGAATCAGAGCTACATGTAGGTCTTTATATATCAGGACACGCAATAAGATCTGACAGCATTCCGTTGCAAAGATATGCAACTGTTCAGAGATGACAAAGGGATAGAAAACAAGTTTCAATCTATAGGTTCAGTATCAGTTAACTACAGTACTGTGGTGCTTCATAAGAGTTATAAATTAGTGGGAATATTGGGTCTCAGATCAGACTGTTGACTATGGCTACAGAAAATATTCCCTCCATACAATGGATCAATTCATAAAAATAGTCTGATTGTGGAAATTGTTCCAACTTATACTGCAATTTTCACTATCATCTGTGAAGTTTTTCTACTGTCTCAGATAACCACTGAGTGAATATTTTGAATAGGCAACAGAAGGGATTTTTTCTTTCTTGAGTATCGAGTTCCATGGCATGGGAACCAGGGGGAGCATCAGGCATGGCAACAGCAGCTCTACTACTTTTCCATATGCCTGGACACTCAAAAGGTGGAACCATGCTTTTTTCATTCTGAGGAAAGCAGAGAAAGTCTGCAGACAGCAGTCAGAAATGGTGTGAAGACTGGGTTCTTATCTCATTAAGTGCCTACAGAGCTATTGTACCCATTTTCCTGTCTCTGATATCTACACCTTATTTCCGGGTTCTGATGAGGGAGATTCAATCTAGAAATAAGGAGGAATTTCCTGACAGTAAGAATAGTTAATTAATGGAAGTTTGCCTCCTGGAGTTATTTATTTATTTTATTTATTTAATTAGATTTGTATGCTGCCCTATCTCCATAGGACTCAGGGTGGCTCACATCCAAATAAAAACATGTTAAAATACATATTGAACACATATTAAAATACATTAAAATCAAACCCCATCAGTCCAGGCTGGGCAATTTAAACAGCCATGTTTTTAGTTCGTGGCAGAAAATGCGAAGGTCAGGGGCCAACCGGAGCCCCAGGGGGAGTTGATTCCAAAGGGTGGGTGCGACCACAGAGAAAGCTCTACCTCTGGGGGTCGCCAGCCGACATTGTCTAGCCGACGGCACCCTGAGTAGGCCCTCCCTGTGAGAACACACCGGGCGATGGGGAGCTGTTGCTGGTTGCAGATGGTCCAACAGATATCCTGGGCCTAAGCCATGTAGGGCTTTATAGATCATCACCAGCACCTTGAATCTCACCCGAAGGGCAACCAGCAGCCAATGCAAGTCGTGCAGGAGAGATGTAACATGGGCGTATCGGGATCCACCCATCACAACCCGCGCGGCCGCATTCTGCACCAGTTGAAGCCTCCGATTGGTCTTCAAGGGCAGCTCCAAGTAGAGAGCATTGCAATAGTCAATCCGGGAGGTGACTAGTGCATGAGTAACTGTGCGTAGGGCATCCCGGTCCAAATAGGGGCACAACTGGCGCACCAGGCAAACCTGGGAAACGCCCCCCTGGTCACGGTTGTTATATGATCTTCTAAACTCAACCGTGAGTCCAGGAGGACACCCAAGTTGCTTGCCCTATCTACAGGGAGTAACACCTCACCCCCTATAGACAATTTCAATTTCAATTTTTTCAATTTTATTAGATTTATATACCGCCCTTCTCCAGATGGACTCAGGGCGGTGAACAGCCAAATAAAACATATA
>JANHZT010001260.1:117072-129867 GCA_032468215.1 Stegonotus admiraltiensis
GAGTGTGTCCTCCTATGTGAGTAGGGCCATGAATTAATTGGGTCAGGTCCATGGCCGTCATGGAAGCCATGAACTCCTGAGCCACCTCAGACGTCTCACCGATAGATGGCAGGTTGCAATCTCCCATGACCAAAAGCCTGGGGGTATCAACCACTACCTCGGCTATCACGTTGAACAGCTCAGGCAGGGCCGTTGATACATGGCAGGGAGCCAGGTATGCAATCAACAGGCCCAACTGCCTCCCAGGACCCCACTTCACAACAAGGGACTCACAACCGGCTATCTGAGGTACAGTGGTCTTCCTTGGATCGAGATCTTCCTTTATAATAACCGCCATCCCCGTCGCTCCTACCCTGGGCTCTCGGCTGATGAAATGCGCGGAAGCCCAGTGGGCACATTTCAACGAGGGGGACCCCCCCTTGGCCCAACCAGGTCTCCATTATACCCGCCAGGTCCGCGCCCCTCTCCTGAACAAGATCACAAATGAGATCACAACAACTCTTTGATATGCTGGTTTTGTATTTGCAGGTAACCAACGTTAGACTTATACTGCATGAGAAAAGAACATTTGTGATTGAAATTGTTAATTTAAGTTACCAGCAGGGGTGCACATATGTATCAGTCACACAAGGTCAATTTGTGTCTTTTTTTAAAGGCCTTGCTACGGTATGTTCAGTAAGATTAATGTTCGAATAAAGGTGTAAGTATAAGCACAGGCTCACCTAGATAAAACTATCTAAATGATAATAGAAAGATGTGTCCAGCATTTGTCAGTGGTTACTAAGTGATGTGTGTTTGTATAAAACACGCAGGGAATATAATTCTGAGTATATTTTGAATGCAATGGTACATTCTCCCTAGTGACTTAAGCATTGCAGCATTAAACCCTAAACACATTAAAACTGAATTGTGTTCCAACAGGAGAGAGAAGGAGACAGTTTATCAATGTAGAATATTAGGGTTGTTGTAACTGGAATCAGTGTGACTGAGCTCAAAAGTGTATAGAATTCCTGTATCTTTAAGGGGCATGTGGAAGAGGAAATTTTCAGCATGATGGGGTTCATCTGTAGAAAGTCTCTCCTATGCCCAAGAGTGGAAGCCTTGTACTTTTGGTATCTGTTTACCCTAAGTGAAGTAAAATGTAAGAAAAAAAAATTATATAGACTTCAGCCTTGATAGAGGAATAAGATACTGGACTGAAACGTGGTTGCCATTTTTTTCAGATGACCTTTATAGCTAACATAAGCAAGGACAATATGGCAGAGTAAAAAACAAAACAGAACAAACCAGGCACAACATCAGTATATGTCAGGTAAAAGCTTTATCTTAATCAGTAGAGTTATATCAGCAGAAGCAAGCCTACAGACCAGAAATGTGTGAACCCCTTTTTCTGATTGATTAACCAGTAGTGATGGTGCTCTGCAGTTTTATACAACGTGCCTAAGAACTGCAATTTGTGTTTTAAAATGAAAGTAATAACCTAAATTCTGTGGTTGTAGAGTTGAGATTTGAAAAGGGATAGCAATGTGCTACAGTATCTGTATATTTGTTATTATCATGTCTACTTGGTGTAGGAAGAAGACTGTAATTGGAAAATATTATGGATGACTGTTTTATAACACAATATCTGAGTTGTTATTAGAATTAACATGCAACGAAGCCTCATTTTCTATTCGGCTTGTAAAAGCTCTATTTTCTAAACATTCCTCCTCTGATTTTTAGGCTAAGGTCAGAATAGAAAAAAACATTTGCATAAGATTCTGGAGTTTGACCCTGGCCACTGGAAACCTTACTTAGTCCATCTCTGCTTTCTAAGATGAATGAGAACATTGTCCATATTTTCAAAGACTAATGTATTGTTTATATAATGCAATCAAAAAACTTAGTATTTTGGTATTTTCTGGACAGATTTCTACAGTTCTTAGAGCAGGGGTGAAATCCAACAGGTTCTGACAGGTTCTGGAGAACCGGTAGCAGAAATTTTGAGCAATTTGGAGAACCGGCAAGTACCACCTCTGGCTGGCCCCGGAGTGGGGTGGGAATGGCAATTTTGCAGTATCCTTCCCCTGAAATGGGGTGGGAATGGAGATTGTGCAGTATCCTTTCCCTGCCACGCCCACCAAGGCACACCACACCCACTAAGCCACACCTACAGAACCGGTAGTAAAAAAATTTGGATTTCACCACTGACTTAGAGTGCTATCATTGCTCAGCTATATTGTATATGTAACACATACTCTTCATCAAATGAAACAAACTTTGAATATTTCTCTCAGGGTTAGAGGAACAATCGAAACATGTTAACACGGAGACGTTCCAGAGCTTTCTTGATGGAGGAGATCGACAGAGGAACAGAGTTTGTAGAGGTCTTGAAAACTATCTATCCCAAGGCAACCACTCTTGATGCGAAGGACTTTGACTGGCTCTTTGACTGTCCCGAGACAGAACACTTTCTGGAATGGTTCTGCAACACAGTGGGAGAAGAGAATGTGCTGACTACTACAGAACTAGAGGACTATGAGAAACTGGTAATTTCTGGGAAGCCCATCTTAGAAGGTGAAGCACTGGAGGAAGTGTTGAGAACCTGTAGCCAGGCTTTTCAGCTGAACTGTGAGCTACAAGAAAATGAAGCCCCACCCATTGAGTTACTTGAACAAGAGATGCAGATGCTGAAGAAGCAGTGTGAGTGTAAAAAAATGCGATGTAACAAGCTTCAGATTTGTGCAGCCAGTTTAAAGCAAAAGCGCTGTAATTTAGCAGACGAAAAAGAAAGATTAAACAGAGAACTAAGGAAGATGCACCTAAAGCTTGAACTAGAGAATTTTCAAAGCAACAACATCCTCAGTGAAGTTTGTCAGATAACAGAAAAGTTAGTACACTGGCATGAGGAACCTGGGTACGAGCAACTAACTTTGTCAAGAGATCTAGAGCATCATCTGGAAACAGAAGAAAATTTCACAAAAGCTTTTTTGAGATTGTTTCCAAATGTTGTGACAAGTATTATCAATGATATGGAGACTGATCAAACAACTTTGGAAAAAAAGGGGAAAAGAGATATTACAGAACAGCAAACTTCAGAATCTACAGCTCAACAACTGCAACTAGAAGACAAGAGCTTAGTTTGTGTTGAGAATCCTGATAATCACAAAACAACCCTGGAAGTTTTGAAGGACCAAATTCTCGATCAAGAGCAACCGCCCAGCAAGAATAAGCCAGAATTTAAACGGAAAGACTTGCTACGAAAATCAGATCAACCGAAAGCAGATTATGTGAAGACTGGAGGCCTACCTGTTCAGGATTTCTCTCAAAAAGGGCTGAAGACACAGACAGAAATTTGCCAAAGAAAGCACCTTAAAAACATGGAAGGCTATAGGGAAGAACTGGGACATATGGAGTTAATATACATGTGGAGCAAAACAAATACAGTCATGACCATTGCAAGAATTAAAGGAATTTCATCCGCCTTGCAATGGGCAGAAAAAGTTTTTAAAGTCACTAAGGAGAACAAGGTAGGTTAAGCCTTCAGGTTTCAGGAAACAGCCCTTTCCTTTCCTTTTTTGGTACTGATCCTATTTGGTCAGTTACTCTACTTAACATAAGGAGCAGATCCAGAGTCAATCTGTTCTAACTTTTCATTTCTGTAATGGCCATTCAGATGCCTATAAAAAGCCCACAGCAAGACAAAAGTCGAGTAGTGTTTTGCCCTGCCACTCTAGCAGCTGCTATTACTAATCAAGCTTTATTTGACATGCTTTACCATTATTGTTAGTGGTCATCAACTACTTTATTGTGCATGAATTTATGTAATTATTTTAAAGTTGTACCAACTAGTGGCTCTTGCTATATATTTTGACACAAATGCCAGTTTATTAAAAAGACTTTATCAGTCCTGAATCTTATATTACCTATGTTGAAAAAAGCAAGAAGACCTTCTTTCAACCTACTTTCTTAAAATCACAGCCAATTTTATATACTTCTCTCACCTGCCTATTTTTCTAAACCAAAACCTTCTCTTCAATCACCTTATTATTGTGTAATGTTCCTTCAATCAATTTCTACTAGCAACCTTTCTGGTTTAATTTTTTTTTTAAAAAATTGTTCGCTCTAATATTATTCACAATATACTCCTCAAAATAATTCTGAATCTGTTATTATCTACTTATTTTTTAGTGATTTTTTTTACACATTCTTCAGGACATTATTCCTTCCTTTCATCACTAACTCCCTTAACATTTTTTGTTAGCTTCCCAGGTGATCTCTTAAATTTTGCCGTAGTTCTCCTGACATATGCTGTGCACGCTAGCTGAATTTTCATTATTCTTTGCAGCAACCTCCAACTGTTAGAAAAAAGATTCAAACCTCCTGATGTTTCATTTCAATTTCCTTCTGCATTTTTAAATGTTTCTTTTTCTTAAGTCAATTGAGACTATGTTGAATGTTTTTGGCAATTTTCCATTTACAAATAAATTGTTTTAAGGTCAGAAATTTGAGATGTACAGGGAGCATCTTGATATAATTCCCATGAGTCTTTTTTTATTAGATTCCCAAGCTGGCTTTGCAAACCATAAATGTTACTGTTTGTGTAATTTTTTTTTTGAGGGTATCAGAATATATTTTTGTACTTGGCAGTAAAACTGATAGAAAAATGTGAAGCCAGTAACTCTGCCTGTAAAATATTTAATACTTTGCTGTTTTCCAGATGAAGGAAGTGAAGAGTGAGTTAAGTTTTCGTGTGACTAGATGCCAGGAACAGTTATGCATTCTCCAAAGTGAGGTAGACAGAAACACCCAATTGCTTATGCCCTTGCTTCAAGGCATTGCCCGCCTTTTTCGTTTGCCAATAATAAATGGAGAACTACACTTGGAAGACATGAAACTTGAGTATCTTGAACATGTACAAGAGGAAGCTATTGACCAGCTATTGGGCCAGCTCAGCCACTTTGAGGTGATGAGACTCTTGCTGATGTTGAAGACTAAGAATCTGCAATGGACTGGAACTAAGGTGGAGGAACTGATGACTGTCCTGAAACAATCTCAGTCTAAGTCAGAAGAATGGCAATCCTGCTTCGAGGATTCAAGATTTTCCATTAAGCAATGTCCACAGATTTTGATAGATCCGAGTGATCTCACTACCTTACGGTAAAAAATGGTGGCGGAATGGCAGTGGAACTTTATTGAATTACAAGTGCCTAATAGTTGTTAGAAATGAAAAAAGGTTTGCTTGGTTTGGATTGTTTTGGAAAATTAAATAATATTTGACTAAATCTGAAACAAACACCATCCCAGAGAACAATTTCATCCCTTTTACAGAATAGAATCTAATGGGAAGAAAGGGAATATTCAGGCAGAATGGGAGAAAAAGAAGAGTTTCTGTAGAATAGAATATCTAGGATAGTCACATCAATAAACCAACTCTTTGTATTTCAGAAAAATACTGGAATTGTCTTAGGTTTTAATTAGAAGACTGTTGAGAGAATCTGAATACTTTCACAATCTTAAGACAGGAATAAATGGACAAGGTTTGGTAGCAACTCTATTTAGCACATATGGTTACAATAATATATAATTATCTCCCTACTCTTTATATTAAATATTCTTTGAATTAAAATCCTAAATTGTTTAATTTTGAGGGCCCTTTTCTCTCTCAGGTTGTGGGAGATGCTGGACAAACACCATCAAGAGAAACAACTTTTTCGTTCATATGAGACTTTGGCAAGCAGGGGTTCAAGATTGTGCCAGGAACTCAAAATGCTTCAAGTACAGCTAGCCACTCCATTTCCTCAGTTTCTTAAACTAGAGTCTCAGAAAAAGGCACTGTACTGTTTGATGTATGGTGACTCCAATCAGTTAATGCTTCATGCTCAGGTATGCAATGGTCTTTGTCCTTTATATATTTTCTGTTCTTCTACTACATTATTGCTGTTCTGACCCAGCTTCCAAACACGACAAACCCTCTGTAGTTAAATAAGTGTTCCCTTTATTAGGAGCACCAGCATCCCCGGCAAAAAGTCTCTCTCTCTCACACACACAGCAGGCTAACAAGTCTGTCCAGCAGGGAGATGAGTAGTTGTCTGCCACACCAATTCATCTCCCACCCTGCCTTTTATCCCCAGAGCTCGGGTGGGGCTTCACTAGCAGTGGTGGCTCTTCCTTCCCAAGGATTGGCCCATAGATTTCCACTGGTCTCCCCTCCTTTGCCTTCTGCGCATCCGTGCATCAGGCACTAGACCCATCTGTTCCTCCTCTTCCTCATTACCCACCTCCAGACCTGGGGGCTGTTGACTCTCCATCTGAGGGCTGATGGATGACCCAGGCTCCGCCTCTATCTCTGAAAGCTCCATTCCCTCTTCCCCCTCAGAGCTCTCAGATTGCCTTGATGCTGGCCCTGACTCCCATGCCACCTCCTCATCTGATTGGAGATGAACATGTTGTGGCCTGTCAGACACTGGAGGGGTCAGTGGCTGACAGGCCACAACAATTGCTCTAAATTTACAGACATCCTAGAATACCTAAGAAAACAATCAATCTATCCTACCATAATTAAGTTTTCTCCCTTTGAGATGCTAAATGAAATTTGGACAGCAAGCCCCCTTCCATGTGAATGAAACAAATCACATGCTGCTTTTTGCACACTTGTTTTGACCACTCTTCTTTGCAGGAATTGTCAGAACCTCTGGAGCAACTTAACATCACACAAGCTAAAATCTATCAAATTCTAACGGACACCCAGACTGACATAAAGGCCAAACGCAAAGCTCTGCAGAGCCACTTCCAGAAGACGGAGCGCAACCTCTACATTTACTTCTTCAGTAACCCAGACCTTCTGAGGAAGATGGTAGAAAAAGTTGAAAAGCAGACACAGATATCTTCGTGAGCATAATGGAGCCATCAGCGGACAAGAAAAGAAGAAAATCTTGCTCAAAGGGGCTCTCATATAAATTCCATCTCAACTGAATGGAAAGCTTCCGAGAGAAGCATTCTGGCATTGTTAGCAGGTTAAAGTTTCATCTTCTTACCATCTCTTCTCTGAAGAATACATTAATGTCTATTAAGTTGGAGGCCTTTTTCTGGGAATTGATTTGACAAAATGTATCTATTACCATAAATCACCTGGGAAATATTGTACAGTATAAGGATTCCATGTATAATGTTCTTCTTTTTTGAATTCTTACAATGCTACAGTATAGAATAGTAGAATATATACATAGCGGGGTGGTGGTGGTGTTTCTTCTGAATTTGTTGTGCAGAAATTGAGATGTGGTACATAAAACGGTGAATATTTTAAAGAACTGAAATAAAGATACTTGTAAGAATTGGTATTATCAACTTATACTCTATCTCTCCTTTGATATATTTTCCATTTCAATTTTTTACTTCAAAAAGCTGCCAATTAATTCAAAGACTAGTGTGTTTTCTTAGCTCTCAAGAAGGCCACATTCAATTCTTTTCCCTCCTTTATGATGTTGTCTTTCAGTCCTCTTAAATATATCTCTGCATATATTATTTGTATTGGAAAAGACCTACTGAAATTATAAAAAAAAGCCTTAATTATTTGTTAATTTTCATAGTTTAAACAAAGTAGTATGCTGACAAAGCTGCAACCATGCCGAGATTGCACAATCTGATTGTGATTTGGTCATATAATTGTTTCTTCAGACATTTTATTTTCAGTGTGAGTGTGCTGTTCAGTAATCTTAAAAGAGACTTGATGATGAAATAATTATAAGCTATTCTGCAAATATTCTCTAAACATTAGGATGTTGCAGTCATTTTAAGTCAACCTTTCTCAATCTTGTGCCCTCTGCAAGGATAACACTACAGCACTTACAATTCCCACTGAGCATGGTTAATACTGGGGAAATAGAAAATCTGATAGTGATAATTTTCAAAGTATGGTCTACAAAAGTTCATACATGGTCTACCATAGCCTCCCCAGATTTAGCTAACCTGCTACTTCAGTTCTGCCTCCCATCATGCACCAACCACTAGCTTAATGCCTGCCTATGTGCCCTTACAAAGTGCTGGTTCATGAAAATGGAGCAAAGACTGACAGCTGTTTTGACGAATCTTACAAGTGATACTACAAATAGTAATATGAATAGAGAAAACAGATAAGTGAGCCAGTCTTGAATGTAATTATCAACTGTGACTCTATGTGGGTGATACTAAACAAAACTATAATCCCATAAATAGATTGTAACAAAAAATATGATAATGAACCAAAATTCGGCCAAAGATCCAATTGCCCCATAGAAATTTCTACTGAAGAGCATTTGTAATCTAATTCCTACTTGTTATGGCATGGGATACATGATTCAAGCAGTAAATAAACATTTAATCTTGGATTAAAATAGTATTTAGCAGGTATATTTGGTATGATTTATTGTACTAAGCCCAGCACAAAAATTATGTTTTTCTCAACAACAATCCTGTGAAGTAGATTGGGCTGAAAGGACTGGCTCAAAAATCACCCTTTGAATCTTCACGGTAGGAGCTAGGTCTCCCCACACCTAATCCAATGACTATACCAGACAGACTCAAAATTGATACAAAATCTAGCTTTGTTCAGGTGAGGAATAGCTGACTTATCTTGGCTACTATCTCCAGTTCCTGGGTCACTACATTCAAAAGCCTGGGAAGGAAACAGCTTGTGGATCAGCACCACATCCAGAGGAGATGGAAACCATATCTTGATCAGGTAGCTCCTTCAAAACTTGAAACTGCTGTGGTGTGACAGTGAAAAGTCATAAGGGGACTAGATGGCATATAGCAGTAATGGCTAACCTTTTTGGCACTGAGTCCTGAAACTGGAGTGTGCAATAGAGCGCCGGAAATCGGAAGAGAGCTGGTATGCATGCCCACAGAGAGGGCTCTGCTTGCCACGTCTGGCATGCGTGCCATAGGTTCGCCATCACGGACATATGGCCTAATTTATATGCTTCAGGAAGTGCAAATAGTGGAGGAGTTTCAAGGACCTTCTTTCTGGGTACCATAATGCCATCATATTAGAGGTACATGTACCAAATGAGATAGCCCACCGTATCATGCAGGGAGTGAGAGACCCCAAAAAGGCTTGTACCAAATTTGTGCTAAAATCTATCCTCTTTATTACCTCAGTGACATCATTTTTGTTGAGATTCCTCAAGCTTGCGAGGGCAGCATCCAGAGCAGGGAGGGCTTCTGCTAGGTCTTTCTGTGCGTCATCAGCAATAGCCTGAGCAGTTTGAGCTTTCACCTTAGCTTTCATTTCTTCTGCTTGTACTGCATTTCTTGTCTCTTCTGCTACAGCCGTGTCTACCTGCAATTACACAAAAGTGTACAATCTCTCTCTTTCACCTCACTCAAATTTTCATTGGAAAATATAACTTAATTGGTTACCTATAATGTTATAGTGATTGTAGATACTTTTTCATTGTGTATTTTGTAAAATGTTTGGAATCTGTATCATACTATGGTTGATGGACTCCAAACTGTATCATCTCTGTATGGCTAGGCATGATGAGAATCTAAGAACTAGAAAAGCTAAAGATTTTCAAATCCTGATATGCCACAGCAATATTTTATTGCTGTGCATTAATAACTATCCCTAAGACAAATGTAGAAGAACTTAAATTACTTGTTAATTTGCCTTTAGGGTTCAGTTGATCTTTAAGACCTATTAGCAATAATTTTACTTTATTTAGATACACAGAGAACATGTAACAGAAACACAGACAATATTAAAAGCATGATTCTATGCACTTTTATTGAGAAGAAGACATTACTATCAATCAAAGTTGTAAATCTAATTCAACAATCTAACCACTTTAGCCTTATTGTCCTTATTTTCTGGGAGATTAGAAATAGTTTAAATACATTTACCACTATAATTAAGGTGCAGCTATTTAATAAAAAGTTGTTTTCCCTGATAGTGAACAGAACTGATGAAGATATAATTGTGACCAAAATTTTAAGTTTAATGGCATTACAAATTGTGCAACATACAATTATTATTAAGGGAATGAAACTTATTTATTTAGTGTATGGTGATGGTACATTAGCCAGGAGACTACAGTGTTAATACAGAGTAGTTATTTAACAGATTAACAGAGTTGGAAGGGATCTTGTAGGTCATCTAGTCCAATCCCCTGCCCAAGTAGGAGACCCTACACCAATTTTGACAAATGGCAGTCCAGTCTCTTCTTGAAAGCTTCCAGTGATGAAGCTCCCACAACTTCTGAATTTGGCTGCCTAAGACAGCTAGTCCCTTTAGTTCACACTCATGCACCATCCAGAAATGCACAATAGGAGGTGGACTAGCACTAGACTCATTAGTTATCCCGTGCTTTTTCTCTCCATCGATTTGCCTTGTGTTTGGGCACAACATTCAGGCAGGTCCAGCACTAATTGGGTTCATACTTCTACACAAAACAGTATTATTTTTCTCACCAAAGTGGTATCAATTTATTTAGTTGCCTGTAGCAAGTTGGAGTGGCTCAACGGCCACAGAGTGTGGCACAAACCTCCCTCACTTCTGTCCCTCAGAGTTGAGAAAAAAACTCTTAACCCTTGCAATTGTCAAGCAAAAGAATTTCACAGTATTAGAGGAACTGAATTCCAAGTTACTTGGAGGGCATCAAATTGAACAAAAGATACAATTGAAGACGGAAGGACAGTTGAAAATGCAGATGGAATGACCACAGAGGCTGAAATGTCCTTTCTTGAAGGGCATGAAAGGCGGCTCAATGAGGCTATTTGTGCTATGGAGTAAAATGAATTACAATATTTCTAAAGGAATAAATGTAAATTCCAAATTCTTGACTGCATGAAAAATTTTAGGAACATGGCTTAAAGAATACATTTTTACTTGAGAAGCAACTTACATATTGAACTAACTATTTTGGTACTAAAGCAAAAGGAACTCAAGATATTTTGTCACCTCTGTAAGGAAATACAAAGGGCACTTCTCCCTTGTATAATAAAAGCAACAAAAAACAAGATTTTGTGATTCTTTTAATGACATTCAACCTATACTTTCCTATTTTAAGTGCAGGCCAGGGCCTAGCAAAAAGCAACATGGATATGCAATATAAATGTTGCTTTCTTCAACATACAAACAATGAGATTTAGCATTTGCACATAATATTATGTTTATCTTGCATTCTTTGCTTCTGAAGGTAGATTGCACAGCATACAGTACCTGTATTTGTTCCATGGTTACGAGCGTGTCTTTGGCAGCCTCTGCCAGCAGGGGGCGAGCTAATTCTAGCTCTTCCTGCATTTTTGCTACATCATCTGCTGTTCGCAAAAGCTGGAGAGAAAGAAAAGTATATATGAAATCCATCAAGGTGAATCTCAAATGAAGAGAAGAATGTAGTGATCATACTTGAAAGAATTTAAGTGGGATAGAAATTATTTTCTCTTGTATCCTGAGTGTTTCAGAACACTACATGAACCAAACAACCCAGTAGATGGCATATGGGTAACTTGTAGAATCTCTAATCAAGGCAATCTCCTGATTAGAGATTCTAGTTTGCACAGAATAATGTGAGTATGCTTGTCATTAAGGTCTTTCAGATATAAAATTATTGATCACAATTCAGTCAGAATAAGTATTAGTGCAATTTTGAGCATACACATAACCATGCCATGAACTAAATGGTAAATACAGATATTTAACTTTGGTTGACTCTTGTCAGTTGTAGTTATTTTTTAGTTTAAAGTTGGCTGTTTCCATTGTCAATGTTTGGCTTTTCCATGGTTTTATTATACTGTGTCATGTTTCTTATCATCTCTGATCTATATTCATGAAATGTCTAATTTTTCCTTAAAAGTAAACTGAATTCATCAGCATCAATAGTAGCATTTTAAATTAAATGTAAAGACTCAGTGACATCACTTGGATAATTCAGTCTGATCTATTGGAACTGTCACTGATTTTACTGGGAACTAGGTCCAGTAATTTAGGCTAGGTCCAATTTTAGGAAAATAACACACCCACCCTTCCAAAAACAGGAAAATGCTAGGCCAGCTTTTTTCAGGAAAAGATAGCAACAAAATGTTTAGCTTTCATCTGTGTACATATGCACACACATGAAGAGAAAATGAATGTCTGCTTATATCCAACATAAATATGTTAGCAGTTATGGTGAGTATGGTGAGGAGATGATAATTTTGGTGTGGTAAGACATTGTGTGCAATTTTAAAGCAATATCAAAAGTTGCTTCAAGACCTTTCAATACAGGAATCATTGCAACAATCCATTATGTGAAGTTCCTCTAAAAAGAGGAAGAAAATCAATGCAAATATTTCTAATGAATCCCACCTTATCCAATCCACTCTTCATCCTATTCTTGGCACTTTTGAGCTCCTGTTTCTTTGTTCCTATCAAACTGATGAAGATACCGAGCAGCTCCAAATAGCTTTTGGGAGTGACATAGTTATGTCTTGCCAATTCTGCCAGATATGCCTTGCACTTAATTGCAACACTCTGATGAATCTCTACACACATTTGAATCTACAATGTAGAAAACAATTTTAAGAAACTTCAAGAACTTTTTAACAAAGTAGGTATTCGAACCAAATAAGATGATTTAAGAAATAAATATTTTAGGCAAATATCAAACAGAACATGAAAAATGGTGCACATTCCAACTATTAAAAGAAAACACTTTAAATTCTAATGATTGATGATCAATTAGCTGCTAAACTTTACAACACCTTGTTGTTATGTTTATGTTTATGTTTATTAAATTTATATACCACCCTTCTCCCGCAGGACTCAGGGCGGTGAACAGCCAGCAAATAAAACAACAT
>JANHZT010001260.1:129967-147165 GCA_032468215.1 Stegonotus admiraltiensis
GTCTAACCGACAGCACCCTGAGGAGACCCTCTCTATGGGAGCGCACTGGTCGATGGGAGGCTATTGGTGGCAGAAGGCGGTCCCGTAAATAACCCAGTCCTTCACAGAATGCCAAATTTGTTTCAAGAGAGGTATTTACCATGCCTTCTAAAACTTCAGGAGTAAATTCAGCATCTGAGATATCTTTGAAAAAGGAAGCAGCAACAGATTCCAAGGCTTCTGCAGGCCATTCGTTGAACCAGTCAATGGTACAGCAGTTTACCAGAGATGGGAACTGTCTGAGCCGTGCTCGGAATACCTCTCCAATAGGACTATATTGTCCGGAAACAGAAAAGAATAAGAAAAGTTCTTGTTAGAACAGTTTATGTTAGTTTTGTTCTATCGGAATACATTATAGACAGGAAAGGCTGTCCTGGAGACACAGCGAAGGATAGCGGGTTCCATTATAACTGGAGGTGGAAGCGCTATGACTCATAAGCTTTAATCTATCTAGTATCTATAGACTTGAAAGCTTGGTCTTCAAGAGCTTGGTCCAAGGACAAAAAAAAATCCCATGTTCTTAGCACTTCATTTCACTTCATGCTAAGCACTTCTTAGCACTTCATTTAATTTCAAAATTTAAACTTCAATTAGGAAGTTTAAATTTACAGTAATCCAAAGCAAAACCTTGAACTTTACATTTTAGCTACTGAGAGATGCAAAATAATGTGTAAAGCCTGGAGTGGGTGTGTGGGTGTGAGGGAGAGAAATGGCTCAGAAGAAACACTCCCTCAAGGAAATACTTAAGGCAAAGCCAAACAAAGTCCTGCGGTAACAGTAAAAATAATAATGGAATTGTTGTTTCAAAACCCCATCTTGATACAAAACAAGAAGGGTTTAGATAGATACACTTTCCTCTCGCCAAACTCTAACAAGCTCTAAGTGCCATGATATTCTCATCCAGATATCGCGGAAGCTGTCGCACAACCACACTCTCAACAACCTTTGCCACAAAGTGAAGGTTGGAGACCGGACGAAAGTTGGCCAAAACAGCTGGATCCAGAGAGGGCTTCTTGAGGAAGGGCCTCATCACCACTTCTTTCAAAGTGGCTGGCAAGAAACCCTCACTCAAAGAAGTGTTAACAATCTTTTGGAGCCTTTTTCTCTCTGTAGTGGAAAAGAAGGTTAACATATCTCACAAATTCTTCCAAAACAGGAAAAATGGCAACCATGGCATATAGAGAACTTTTCAAGATGCAGGTTTCAATTCAGGCCTTTACAACAGTGGTAGGAGAAGCTTATAGAGACTTAGGACCACATGTGTAATTAAATGGGCAGGACTAGGATGGAAGTACCACTTCCATTTTTTGTGTAGCATGGTGGGGCAAATGTGAATGAATAAAGAGAACTCCCTGTCTTCCTTTTTTAAGAGTAAAATCCCCTAATCTGGGGCTATGTAAGCCTTTTGGGTGATATCTCCCATTATCCCTGCAGGGATGAAGTGTTACTAGTCACAAATTACTTTTAGTATCAGCTTGGGAAGATTGCTGTGGAGTAATTATATAGATTTCAATGTTATGAGTCACCATTTAAAGAGAGGAAAGTTGCTGAAAATGAAAAGTTTCTTTTTTTCCTGTAAGCCATATGTCTCAGGTTAGCTCATACCTCATACATAGTACAGTATGGATATTACTGCGCACTTTTCCTGTATATGCAGCCATCAGGTTGGCCTTGGTGGGTTGAAGTCCCTGGTCCTGAACAACTGGTTTCATAGTAGTCATAATCTGGTCTTGCTCATCTAGGCCATACAAGTTGGGTATGTCTCCTGAATTCAACAAGTTGTTGATATCCTCTAGGAAGGATTCACTTTTGATCTAAAAAACACATATAATGATATTACGTTCATTGTTTCAATTTTCTCCATAACCTCTCCAATACATCTTTTATTTTTATATTATCAGATTTTATTTAACCAACCAACCAACTTTCTGTATATCGAAAGATTCAATATCCCTCCTTTTCCTTCTCTTCTTCTTTTCCAGTACATGTTAGGGATATGCCCTCCCTGAATAGCCTGGTCACATTATTTTTATAAACTTTGTTTTTTTCTTTCTTTTTTGACTTCCAAGAGCCATCGTGACAGAGTTCACTGTAAAGTTGTAACTGAAAGTAGAATACCTCAAGAATCTTATTTGAATATCAAATAAGGATTGGAGGCTCATATTACACCTCTTCTCCACGAACTATATAGGCTATCAGTCTGCTTCTAAGTGAAGTTCAAGTTTTGGTTATGATCTTTAAAACCCTTAATGATATAGGTCCAGGCTGCCCGGTGAACTATCTCGTCCCACTGAGACTAGCCTATCCTACTTGGGCTGGCAGACAAGGTTCCCTACTGGGAACTCATTGGTAAAGAACTCCAACTGTTGTGATCCAAAAGAGCCTTCTCTGCTGCAGCACCTGCCCTTTGGAACATCCTGCCCTCTAGCGTAAGATCTGCCTAAATTTCCTGTCCTTCTCTGGCTCTGCAGGTTGGCCTAGGGATCTGACGGGGGAGTTCTACTCTAGAGGTGGCTGCACATTGACAGCAGACTCCACCTCCTGCCCCCCACCACTCTCTGCTCCCCATTTGCCCATCATTTTTAGTAGTTATATTGATGTCTTTTCTTTGTTTTCTTTTTCCTTGTTTTCTTTTATTGTTTCTGTTATATTACTTTTGCTTTGCTTAAACTTCCTTTTTATTTCTTTGTTTTTTAATTGTGTTGTCTAGAGTAGACCCATGGTGAGACAGGCAGCAAATAAGTATCATCCTCATCATCACCATCCTCCTCCCCCTCCCCCTCATTATCTAGTTCCTATGGCTAATTCAAGAACTTTTTGGAAATTCTAGTAGGACTAGTCAGATGCAAATCTAATATTAAAATACTATGTAAGGAATGGATGACAGGCTACTGGAGCCATATCATAGAAGTATTACAGGGATTCTAAAATGAGACTAATAGTTTCAATTTTATGCATGCTTATTGTGGCTTAATTATTGAATTTAAGGAGAATAACACATGAATGGATACAAATAGTACAGGATTGCATTATATGAGAGGTAGATGAGCTGGATAAGTCCATTGTTGGGACTCTTCTGAGAACACTAATGACTATTACGCATGTAAGAAACATGCCAACTAATACAATACATGAAGAAATTCCAATCCTTGAACTTTGTCAATAGATTTGCTTACCTGGGTATCTGTAAACAGAAATGTAATAGAGAGGCTTTGCAAGCCAGCTTTCAGCATAATCTTTTTGATGTCTTCTCTCCACTCAGCTGTGCCATAGTTCTTTGAAAGCTCTATTTGGAAGCATTCATAATCAGCTCTAAAAAGGAAGGAATCTGAATCAGGACATGAGCTACTCCTGTAAAGATATTACTGAAGAACATCATTAGGAACATTTCAAACCCTGCCACAATTGTTTTGACATTTTCATTACAAAAGTTGTAATTATAAATAAAACAAGCCACTTTTAAAATAAAATAGCTTATTTCTTCAGCAACAAATATATTGAAGTGAACAGGTCAAAATCTGCTTGATAAAAGTGTAAATGTTTTTCTGTGTGGACTTATTTCTATCATAAGTATGGTTATGACTTATGGTTTGGCTTATGGAATTATTTTGCAGTGACACTCAGTGATCGGATGAAGTTGTTATTGCTGCCTTGCAAAAGTGATTCTCCCCTCAATATTTTAGTAACATATCCAGATGGCTTTGTTGCACTTCCTACCATTGGAAACAATGATCTATGTCTTCATTGATGGAATATACATTTTATTCAGTTCCTAATTCTTGGTAATTTATCTGTGGCATGCTAACTTGCAAATCCTGGCTTTGAATAATTTGCATACTGAGTAACTTGTTCACAGCTTACTAGTGCAGAAATGAATAACATGCATTCATATCTTACATATGAGATGCCAGTTTAGTCAGTGATTGTCTTCCGCTACCACCAACACCCAAGAGAAGAGCATTGCCCAGTGCCTGGCGTAGAATACGTGTGATTCGGCATATGTGTGCCAAAGCGTCCATGAATAGTACTAGCTTCATCTTAGTAGTATTGATCTGATTGTATTCTTCCATATACTCTTCTATCACATGTATAAGCTGGGAACAAAGAAAAATGGAAGAGCAATAAGACCAGTTAGCTAGGAAAGACACATTTTTGGAGCCTATTTTAGGAGAAATGCATCCCTTCTGTCTATTATCATCAGATGCCACTGATGATAATAAATGAAATAATGTTATTTGAAAGAATAAAATTAAAACCTGAGTTCCAAAAATGATATTTTTAGGCGACAAAGGGAAACACTGATTTTGATATCTGAGACCAAACATAATACACATAGAATTAGAACTAGCACACTTAGTTTTGCTGCAACGATCAGAGGGCATATCAACAAACTGAATAAGATTCCAGAATAAAATTCATTGTTTTAGCCATGATGGACTTGATTAAGTCATTTAACTCCTCATAGCCTCAACTATCTGAGCAACAGATGTGACAAACATTTGCTTACCAAAGCAATGACTAATGACTATTACGCCAGAATAATTAATGAGTATAATTCATTTGGTGATCAAGAAAGAAAGCATACTGTTATCATTATTATTTCGGGCTACATGGCAGTGAATGCAAAGGACATCATTCCTTATTAAAATCTTTACATTTTTACCCTCTGCTTAATTAACATTTTCTCAGTAAGCACACTCTCCTTCCACTTGGGAGTTCTGTGGGAAGGGTAATTACTTGCAAAGGTCAGCTGTAAAGATTTTAATGGCATTCACTGCAGTCCTATGAACATAAAACTTGTTCTCTTTCCTAGTTTATTGCATTTTTCAAGCGTAAGTACTATGCTCAAGTCATCTGCATAGCAGATTCCCAACTGTTCTTTATTACTTGCCTAAACACCAAAAGAAGCAGGGGGCTTGGGGGGAAAGTGCATAATCTAGGTCTGTTCCATCCAGTTTCATCTATCATTCTCAGCATGCTTCTGGAGTTCAGTCTATCCTTGCACAACCTTATTCTTCTTCACAGAAAATTATACATACTTTTAATATATGCTTCCCATGTTAGCCCACATGGGCAACATATGTGGAATATTTTTCCACACTTTATGTTAACCTTAACCATACTTAAATTATATGTTGTGCAGGGTGAATTAAAGATATAGCAAACAGAAGAAGCAGAGATATATCATTTGCAACCTACTTTCTCTTTGCTATCGATCAGTTCATAAAGCTTCACATCAGACCCAGGTGTCATGAAATCTCCATAAAGAAGAGGCTCAAAAGGAACAACTTCATAAAAGCTGGTTTTCCATTCCAGCATCATGTCCTTCATCAAATCATCAAACCAATTTCGATCATCTTCATTAACTAGACGATCACGGAACACACGACAGCTTTCGTGATACCACAACCTCAGTAGGGGCAATTTATCCTGGCAAAGAATGATAAAGTAAGTCTTTAGTAATGTTCCATGTTTGGTTTCCGCAGGACCCCAAACCATTTCTAAATTACAGATGTGGGGTAGGCAGCTGTATAGATTTAATAAAATAATACACAAATCAATAATGTAAATAAATAAAGAATCTTTTCTTTACATACTGGTCTAAACCTAAAGGTTGTTTTTCCAAAAGGCGAATGGATTTTCTTGGTTTTTTTCCTTTGAAAATATTTCATTTCTATAGAAGCTTCTTGGATGAGAAGCGAAACATTTTCAAAGGAAAAAAACAAGAAAGTTCAGTTGCCTTTTGGAAAAAAACACCTTTGGGACAACCATGACCTAGATCAGTGATGGTGAACCTTTTCAGTACCGAGTGCCCAAACTGGAATGCATGTTTATGTTTGTCCATGTGCGTGCACTGGAGCACCGGAAACCCAAAGACCAGCTGGCCAGCCTGTGCATGCCTGTTTTTTGGCCGTTTTCAGGCTGTTTTCCAGGCCGGTTTTTAGGCATTTTTTGGGCTGCTTTCAGGCCTTTTTCCAATGCTCCAGCGCCCATGAAGACCAGCTGGCCGGCATGCCGTAAACCAGAAGAGCAGCTGGTGACGGCGTGTGTGCCCACAGAGAGGGCTCTGCGTGCCACCTTTGGCATGCATGCCATAGGTTCACCATGACAGACCTAGATAATTGAGAATCTCCACAGGCAGTGGTCTAAATAACCAGCAACTCAGACTGAAAATAGTAATTAGTAGAATCTCCCTTAAAGAAGGTTAAATGAAATATTCTCTCATTATGCAGAATCTAACATTTTTTTAATGTACTCCATTTCCCAATTTGTTATACTTATTAAATTATTAACACTGTGATGAACTAATAAACAAAAACCTGGTATATATCTTGGTGCTATGTATCCAAATTATTCCTTCATACTCAGATGGAGTTTGCCATTTCATATTAATCATGGACAGTTTAGATAAAAATGTGACTGGCTAAATCATACAGATGTGATTCATTTGCGGTTACCACCAAACCCAGAAAAAAATGTTTTATTTTTTAAAATCTCAAATACATTTTAAGCAAAGTCAATACGAATTTCTAAATAAAAAAATCATTTTTAATGTGATCTATGAGATACATAGAAAAGGATAATGATCAGGATATTGATTAATTAAAAAATTAATTATAAGTCCTTTTTGGTAGGCAGTCCAGCCAATGTTATGAAAACAGCACTCACCACAATTTTAGCTGGATCTGCCATCAGCATTCCTTGGAAAACCTTGGAGAGATCCCTTAAATTAAACGTGTAATGAGATTTTGCTGGAGTGGGCAACAGTTGGGATGTGATGGTTGAATACACGTATATTGTAGCATCAACGAGAGGCTCATTTAGATTTGCTATTTGAGGGCATCCAGCTAAAAGAAAACAGAATTTCTGATCAGTCTTGCAGGGAGGACTCCTCAAAAGAGATAAAATGAATATTGGTTGCATGACAATATAGAAACCTGGCACGGGACCAAGCAAGATAATTATTTCACAAACAGATTAAGAAAATATCCTATTATCTTTATTCCTGAATCTACATTATACCAAAGCTTTATGTTTTCAATGTTCTTTTCTGTCTGTCTTAAAGCTGCTAATATTGTACTTGGTCATGCCAAATTTCCCCCCAGTCCTCACTAGTTAACTTATTTCTTTCTTGGTTTATTTGATAATCATGTTTATCAACATGATTAATAACTAGTATTTTGGAAAATTTGGTTCCATTTCTGTGGTCCACTTCTGGTTCCCCCTTGTTTAATAGATGCAGTGAATAGTCAAGGGAAAAAGCAGTCAGTGCAACATCCCTAAGAGTAGAATGTGTGATGTCTGCTTATTTGTTTAAAGTATTTATGGATAAGCATATAAGGAATTCTTGTGGTGATGGCAGAGATTTGATGACATGACTTATGCATGTAACTTAATTTATAACAGACCAAGGTATTTATGTTTGACAGGGAAATGGAGTGAATAATTGCTTCTTATGCATAAATGGTGAAAAAAACATTGTCAACAGGGGAATTTGTGTATCTTGGTAGAATGTTTCCTTAAATGGGATATGAATGAAGAAATTTTAAGACAGGAAAATGCTAACAAAAAGAGAGTGCATATAATATGGTTCATTGTGAGGGATGAATGTTTGTTATAGGAAGAGAAAATTTACATTTAAAAGCATGCTTCTGTATAGGGAAGTGAGAGCTGGTTATTAGGAGAAAGAAAAAAGTAAATTGAAATGCAGTGGGAATGGGTTGAGAGTGTGCTAAAACAAAAGAGAATCAAGAAAGGATGAATGCTGAAGGAGAGTGCACTGAATATAAACACGAGGAACATATGAAAGAAGTACCTTAAGATGGTTTGCTTATATAGAGAATGAAGGAGGGTGCAAATCAAATATACGAAGGAAGATAGAAAGGAAGGTCAAGACAAAGTGGAAGTTCCAAAAAGTCACTGTTGGACTTAGTTAATATAAACCTGAAAAGGGGAATTCTGGGAAATCTAAAGAATAAAAATCCATAATGTATAAAATATGGAGAAATACATGGATATTATAGAAAGATGATTTCTCATCGGTTCAAGGTTGACTCAGCCTTTCATCCTTCTGAGGTCAGTAAAATGAGGACCCAGATTGTTGGGGGCAATATTATGGTGACTCTGTAAACCGCTTAGAGAGGGGTTTAAAGCACTGTGAAGTGGTATATAAGTCTTAAGTGCTACTGCTATTGCTATTTATAAGAAGACATGGAGAGGTTTAATATATTATGTTATTAAAAACTAAGTTCAGGTATATTTTTTTCTTATTGTATCACTACAGTGGAATGGGACAACTTGGTGTGGCCAACTCTCCGTAGCCAACTTGCCATGGCCTACTAGCCCAGTCGTGGCAGGACAACTCTCTGTGGCCAACTCACCACGGGACAACTTGCTGCAGGACAATTTAACAATTCAAGTATTTAAAGTAATTAAAAATTATTTAAATGTTTGTCATTCACATTTCATTTTGTTCCTCCTTTTACATCCTTTCTTTAATGATTCTATTCCACAATTTATTAGATATTAGTGTTTAGGTTTTATTGAATTTATATACTGCCCTTCTCCAACTGGACTCGGGGCGGTGAACAGCCAAAAATAAATACATACAATACAAAAATTAAAACCATATTAAAAGTATTAATTAACTTGGTCAAATTTAAAAACCTCACAAAACAATTTAAAACCCCAGTTAAAACTTCGAACTCATGTCCTGCAGCAAGTTGTCCCGTAGCAAGTTAGCCATGGTAAATTGACTGCAGTGAGTTGGTTGTGGTGAGTTGGACATGTTGAGTTGTCCTAGACCCCACTACAGCATGAGTTTCACCTACTATTTTTGGTAAATGCTTTCTTTTCTTTCTTCTTGAAATCTTGCAATATTTCAAGTGAGAACACATGAGATCTGGTGACTTTTCATTGTTATTATGGTTCACTACACAGCCATTTTTTTAGATTGGATTTGGCACTTTTATCTACCTATTGAGTCTTTCCCAAGGTCCTGGGATAGGCAGATGTTGTTGTTTAATAGTGTTAAAGGTATCATCACAGTATGTAAGCTGTTCCAAGTGAGGCAGCCTTTTGCAATTGACTGATGGTGATTTTGTCAATGTCAATAACGTTCAAGTTGTGCTCCAGATGTTTTGAGATTGCACATAAAGCATGTAATACTATTGGTAGTGTCTTGGCTTTCTTTTGCCACAGTCATTCTACTTCTATTTACAGGTCTTTCTATTTTGTAATTCTCTCCCTTACTTTCTCTTTTCTTTTATCTCCAGGTATTGCAACATCCACCATCCAGATTTTCTTGTCTTTCTTTTCAACAATTGTTAAGTCTGGGGTATTATATGACAAGTGCTTGTCTGTTTGAATACTTAATTCTCAGAGCACTTCAGCTTCTTCATATTTTATTATTTTGTCTGTTTTGTGGTCCGACCAGTTTTTGTTTGCAGGCAAGTGATATTTCTTGCAGATATTTGAATGAAACATTGATGCTGCTTTGTCATGCTGTTATTTGTAATCAATCTGCAATATTATATTTATTATTATTATAATTATATTGCTATTATCTATTGTACATAAACTCCTTGCTTTCCTCTAATGAAGCCCAAATCTGAAGGCCACCACCCAAAATTTAAAAATAACTGAAACAGTATATTTCTAAAATGTACCACTAATATAATTCATATCTTAAATTACTTACGGACTGGCTCTCTGTAACATATTTCTCCTAGTTTTCCAGCTAAAAATCAAGAAAAAAAATTAAAATGTTTTTTCCTCCCCCCAAAAAAGTTCCATCTTCAAAATAGAAAGGGGGGGGGGGAGTTATTTGGCCCCAAGGACAGGCTGCCTTGATAGGAAACTTGTTGACCCTATCTGGAAAGTTGATTTTTCTCTTGGTTCTGCTCTTGTTTTGCCATGCATCCCAATATTTTTGCTTTTGGGCGCAAGCAAGCTTTTGTTTCAATTTCAGCCACAACCTAAGTCTGGTAGAGAAGTAAAGCAGACTATGAACCCAATTTTTGTTATTTTGAGCAAGCTTTGTAAACCCTGTTGAAAGAAGTTGTCTTTCTTTTTATAGCTCCAATTTCTGATTTAATAGAAACAGAAGCAATGGCATCCAGTTGTAGAAAGCTTCCTAGGCAACAATGTGCACACTATACATAATGAAAATGTAGAGGAAAAAATTTGTTGAATGGGAGCAAAATAATTTTTATTACTCCAGGAGCTATGATGTTGAGAGGGTACTATAATTTTTAAGTGCTTTTTTAAAAAAAAAGTTAAAAAATATTTTATGGCTATCTGGAGAGAGTTTTGAAAAGTTTATGGTAGGGTTTTTTATTTTATTATTCGTATCCTGCTTTTATTATTTTTACAAATAAATTAAGGTGGCGAGGATATGCATCTTCTTGCTCTTACTTTCCCCACAAAAACAACTTTTCAGTGCTCTGAAGCCAATGGAAGCAAAGGTGATTACAGATTGGTCTCAAACACATTTGTGTGAGATTGGGGAGTGGAAATAGAGTACAAACTGTGCCAGGTTGAAGTGTCCTTTCCCTCATAAAGACAAGAACACATTGTTTATCTTGTACTCATATACACATGACAGCATCTGGGATGAGCAAGAGAAAATTGTAGAGAAGGGAAGTTTAAAGTTGCAACCCCCTCTTCATTACCTAGCAGCCAGCAAACAGGGTCAGTTGGTGATTCAGAAAGAAAGAATTTTTCTTCTGGATTCCCAGCTTCCTTACTGTAGGCTGGAAAGGCAGAGCTTTTTTCTCAGTACTGGTAGTCATTGTTTACTGACTGCAATTGGGACAGGTACTTAGGTCCTGAGGTGACACAGTTACTAAGTGAAAAATGACCACCACCATGCTTACAAATTTATACAGGACAACACATAGTAACTCACTGTAATGGCAAACACAGAACTGAGAAAGAGAGAGATGCTATAAAAGTCATAAATGCAGGCATCAGGCCTTACAAATGGCAGAATGTGGGCAAGCTTTTAATGACCACCTAGATGTTCTATACATTGTGGCGCTAACATAAGCTTGGGAATCCAGGGAACTGAAACATATTTTTCTTACAGTACATATAAGATGTACATATCTCTACACATCCCTCTTGAGGAGGGATTTCCTCAAGTACAAAAAGACCTGAGATTATGTAAAACGTCTTATTTTTCAGTGGCCTGATTTTGCCTCTTGCTCAGGTAATATTCTAATCAATAAGAATACTGTATAGATAATTTCGCATTTATCTGGCAATTATCTGACAGTATTCTTGAAAAAAGATAATAAATAGCATAGGACTACTTTATAGATTCTATTATGATTTTACTGTCTGCCCTGGACAGGACTAGCAGACCAAATAACAATCTGTTGGAACAACAGGATATGCCTTTCTAAAGTTACAGATCACCTAATAAGAGAGATAAGAAAAAGAAAGGGGCAAGAACCTTGCTTCACATAACCTACCCATCCAACTGCCAAGAATATTGGAGAAGATTTTCTTCTTGCTGCTGTCCTCCATCTCAGTGAATGAGAGATAGTTGAAGTGGCGTGTGAGGCGTGGTGTAACTGCATTTCGTCCTCCTCCCGGTGGTCCCATGGCACCGATAAAGTTAATATCCACTAATTTCTTAAAGGTACCTGAAAATGAGCAAAAGCATGCCCAAGATTCATGAAACATTAACATTAAAACACAGACCCCCAGCAGACAGGTTTATAAGTATACCAGTGCAGGTTGAAAACTGACCTGCCTGTTCTGAAAAACAAACAGTGTTTTGTACAGAAATTAGACACAGAACTGTATCTTACCAATTTGTTTCCTATCATACCAGCCTTTATGATCCATCCACTGCCGAAGAAGCTCAATGGGTGGCTGGGCACCATAGGTCTCTAAGGCTGGCATGTTCATATCATCAATGAAAAAAATGAAATATCGGCCAAGCGGGGGGCCAAAAACTCCCTTACGTCTGCATTTAACAAGACAAAAATAAAAATTACTGGGTGGAATACATGATACACGACAATCCTTTTTGGAGATTTATTTAATAAATATATGTTGATATATATTACATAGATACCGTATTTAATATACATAGTATTAAATATTATTTAATAAACTGCCAATAATATGTTTAATATATATTTAATATTTTCTTGGCAGTGTACATAAGATATAATAAGGCAAAAAAATTTTAAACATTCATTGTATGGTTAAAATTAAACAACAAACAATCATAAAACCCTCCAATAAATGGACTAAACAACAAAAACAAAACTAAAAGGGTAAACGATGGTGTGGTGTATGACCTTAAGACTCTCCAAAAAATTCAATTTCCTGAAGTCCAACAAAGTGAGGACTAGCCTGATCTCTAATGGGAGGCTATGCTCTGTGCTGCCATGGGTCTGCAGAATTACTGGTATATGCTCCCAGTGCCAACAGTAAGAATTTATTGTAAGTGAAAAGTGATTTATTGCTCAGATACCTCACACATCTTAGAAGAGTTCTTAGAACAGAATTTCTGCAGTTTTCCCACATTACTTAATAACACAATGCCCCTCAGTAGGGTAAGTGTAAGTTATATTCACAATTTCACAGAAATGCATGTCGTACAAACGTACTTATAAACAATTAATGTCATATATAATGTTGTTTGAGTGCACATCCATAATCATGTGTTTTTACCACTATGTGATTTGATTAAAAAACAATTCTGAACAGTAAGAAATAAACTCAGTGATAAATATTGATACAATGGGTAGGCATTCCAGGGGCCGTATTTCTCCAATATTCTTTTGCCCATATTATTCACTCCAAGGTTTATTTTTGCCACAGATCACAGGAGAAATCATTCCTTAAGATTTTGCTTCTTACTTCAAGCTTTTAAATTATAGGTAGATCTCCACTTACAACCAATTGTTTAGTGACTGTTTAAAGTTACAATAGCATTAAAAAAAGTAACTTATGACCATTTTTCACACGTACGACCATTGCAGCATTCCTATGGTCATGTGACCAACATTTGGACACTTGGCAACTGATATGTGTTTATGATGGTTGCCATGTCCTGATCATCTTTTGTGACCCTCGGATAAGCAAAGGCAATGTGGCAGCCAGATTCACTTAACAACCATGTTACTAATTTAACAATCACAGCAATTCACTTTCACTATGGAAAGAGGCAATAAAATAAGATAAAAGTCACTTAACACCTGTCTTGCTTAGCAATGGAAGTGTTGGACTTAATTGTGATTATAAGTTGCAGACTACCTGTAAGCATTTTAGAAGATTTGGAAAGCAAAGTCAACTAATATATGTAAAAACAAATAAATTAAACAGGAAGAAAATTAGAGAATTGTTTTAAGACAGAGTACCTTTTATCCAGCTTGCTGTCAATGAGATCTTGGGTTTGGTTGGCTGAGGTTCGAGCAGAGAACATCAGAAAATGGCTGATATATTCTAATGGCAGGTTCTTCAGAAGCTTGTCTGCTATAGTGAGTGTTTTTCCAGTTCCTGTGGGACCAATACAAAGAACCTATATAAGGAAAAGAAAATTGTAATTATGCATTTGTGGGTACAATTGCCAAATATAAATTTCCCCCCCAAATGAAGCTTAATTATAACTTTTTGCCCATTAAAAGTCAGATAAAACTTGGAAAGATGAAATAACTTTTAGATTATAATGCCAATCACAAATTCAAGAATAATGTACCAACAGTAGTCATGTTTCTGGCTACTTGATAGAAGTGCTCCCAATCATCTAATTGTGCAACTGAATGCTTGCATTGGTATAATACTAGATTGTACCTATTTGAAAATCACAACACATACATACCGGTTTGTGATTAGTCAGTAACATTTCTAAGAGGTATGCCATTTGGACGGTGTTCATTGTAGGTACAATAATATCACAATAGCTGGTATCAGGCACCATTTTAAACTCTGTAGAAGAACTCATCCAATTCTGCCAGCACACCTAAGATAGATGAAGGTATTGATGAAAAAGAGAGATTATATGTTTTATATTATCCTGTATCTGACATAGAAATGGACTTGCAAGCTATTACTCTTCTAGCTACAGTGGTATGAATACTTAAATGCTATTGTGCCATTGGAAAAATGATTGGCCCTCATCAGATTAATATTAGTTACAATAAGCCCAATTGGAAGTAGGTGCTGTGCTGACTCTTCCCTAAATACTGTTTCATCGAAACTGAGGATTTCTTGTCAAAGAAGATTTGGATTTGAGGGGCGGGGAAATAAAATTTAGATGGGACATGGAAATGGGGATGCAACTTTATGTTAAAAACGCAACTTTGAAAATGAAATCATAACAAGATATATTTTGAAGAGAAATGCCATCTGGAGCACTGTTTTCGATGCCATTAGCACCCTCTCCAAGCTCAACCAAAGGGACAGGAAGAGATGCTCCTAACTTAGTAAGTTTCTGAGGCTCCACCTCCACTTTCCCTGAAACAAGCAAACAATCAACAACAAAATCATTACATCCTTCTCATGAACTATCAGAATTACTCCTTCAATTTTATACCCACACATACGAATGCAGGTGTGCAGATACCACTTGGTATCTATCAACACTTCCTCCTACACTGGTGAAATCTTATGAGGTGTGTGATTAAACCAAACAAAAGGAAAAGGAAGGAATTAGGGAGATATGCACATGGACTGAAATATATTCTTAGCAGTAATGAATGGAGGCTAGTTCTTAATAGCTATTTTATAATAGCAAGCCATGGCTTGCAGGCGGCCTTCAGCTAACAGCCTCTCTCTCTCTCCTTTGTTTTTTCAGCCCCTGGAAAAGATTGTACTATTAAAACTATATAGTCAACTGCTGAATAATGGTAGTGTGATTTCTGGCTAATTTCTTTCCCTCACTTTCCCCTTTATTTTTGCAAAACAAAAATAAAAATTAGAAAGAATAACAATACAAGAAGAAAGCAGCACTTAATGCTATATAAGCATTTTAATGCCCTTAAAATTCTGTTTTTAAAATATTTTTTCATTGATGCTATATATAATTTTTCATTGAAAATATATATGTTATGTATGTATATGTATGTATGTGTATGTATGTATACATACATATATGTATGTATATATATGTATGTATATATGTATATATGTGTGTGTGTGTGTGTGTGTGTATATATGTATATGTATATGTATATGTATATGTATATGTATATGTATATGTATGTGTATATATGAGCCATGGAAAAGAGCATGGCTCATGTGAATCCTGGTTTATGTCCATTTGCTTTTACAAAATATATCCAGAAGTCATAGGATTTCGATCTGCCATTAAATTTCTTGTTTTATAAAATCCTGTATCTTCCCATTCATGTAGCACCAGCTCTCTGGAATGTAATGTCTGAGATCCAGGTGGTTCCCATCTTGATAGCATTCTAGAAGGAAGGCCTTAAAAACCTGCCTTTTCTCCCAGGTTTGGCTAGGGTGATTAGAGAACCTTGTTAGGTACATGATCGATTGTGTGGACTAGATCTGTCATCAGTTTATTGCTCTGCTTTTATCTGGATTGAATATTTGTTGTTCTGTTTTTATTCTGTAAACGACCATGAATCAATTGGAATCTGCTGATGTCTAAGTCAAAAAAACGAATACATGCAGAAACAAATAAAATCTCTGACAAACAGCCCCTTCTTCCTATCCTTCAGGAAATTAATGAAAACCTGGTTGTGTTTACCAAACCATGGGAGCTTGTTGGCTGGAACTATTCTTTCTAAGGATGAACTGATTTTATTTGTCTGAGTATGTTTCATTTTTTAATTGCAAGTACATATTGGGAAATTGTACATTGGTCAGACTAGAGCAGCCTACAAGTCTGGAAAGGAAGGAAGGGAGTCAGGAAGGCTGTGGGGCTTGACAATACTGTCGGCAGGGAACTACAGACTTAACAGATGCAGCCATTTAACACATTAGTGAAAAGTTGCTAAGATATTCTCATGGTGTTTTATAAATTCTAGTATTATTTATGGTCTTTTACAGTTATTTGTCCTAGTTATTTATAATATTTAGATTATGCATTGTAAAATTAATTGTAATTTTATAGGATACTTTTGTGTTTTAATACCGTCTCTCTGTAATTTTACCCTAATAATTTCATCTTTACCTTATTTTATTCTATCAAGAATGGAACTTTATTTCTATTTTAGCGTAATTATTATTTGTATACTGGTCTTGACTCTGTCCCTCAAAGAGAGAGACAGAAATGTGTGTGTTGAAACAACACAGTAGCACCAGGATGCTGTACCATATTTCATGCACTTGAGTCAGGAGTGTCGAGGCACTCATGGGTTGAAAGGATTAGTCGGTGACATCACCGTTGCCCTGGGGACGCCCAGTTGGGGCTACTTTCATGTCTCCAGCAGGAGCTGGAGTGAAGGACAAGAGCTCAACCCCATGCCATGGCAGCTCTTGGATTTTGTTTGTGGGCTTGCTAACCTACTGTCCAGAATTTTAGTATAAATGCTATGTTATTTTAAATTTAATAAAGTCCATTCTATTTTTTTTAAAAAATAGAAGTCGACTACTTTGGAGCAATGTGTATTGTTTATGAATATAATTAAACCTTTCACCAGTATTGTAGTAAATGTATTTTAAAAATTAATTTAACAAGGTAATAGGCCAATATGATTATGTGAAGAGTCTTTGACTTGAGAACAATGAAAAATTGAATTTATTTCAAAAAATCCTTTGTCCCTAGGAATGTGGTATTATGTAATAAATACAGATCATTTTCCTATTAGCACAGCATCTTTTAAAGTCATTCAGTCAATATTGTACCAAAATAACAGTAAAAAGGATAGATTTCTATTATTTCACTTTTGACAGGATAAGTGTCGCTTTAAGAGTCGCTTTATGGTGAGATAGGTGGCAAACAAATTAAATAAATGAATAAATAAATAATGAGGAGATAGACTTTTTTTCCTTTTACAATGTTTCCTGTAAGTCTATTTGTTCTAAAGTTGGAAACTTCCTAAAAAGGTTACATGTGACCAAAGAGGGCACTTCCACATGGGCGTCCCAAAGGTGAAAATCAAACTGGCTTACAAAGAACAATGGCTAAATCTACACAATTTGCTAAACTTAGTAAACATTATTGCTTAATA
>JANHZT010001260.1:147265-166282 GCA_032468215.1 Stegonotus admiraltiensis
GAGCTCGCGTGCCCACTGATATGGCTCCGCGTGCCACCTGTGGCACCCGTGCCATAGGTTCGCCATCACGGCCCTAGTCCTTCTTTTCATTAAACTAGACATACTCAGTTCCTGCAACCGTTCTTCATATGTTTTAGCCTCCAGTCTAAAACATACGAGTCTAATCATCATATTAGTTCATTGTTTAAACTCCTTCTAAGGGGCTGGGGAGTGAAAATGGTAGTGATATGTAACAGGAGTCTCTCTAATCTTGACTGTGAGGTCTGATAGCCTTTAGTTACACTCAGGGTAGGTTTTTACAATGAAGTTGAATAACAATTTACTTGTTCTGTCATTTATTGCTGGTATGGAAGTTGGATTTTTTAGTTGTGACTTGGCACAGATGGCTTATTTTAAAGGATGTTTCCTTTATTAGTTAGTCCTTTATTAGTTTATTAGCAAAGCCATTTGCATTTGTTTTGCTACTTTCACATGTAGACCCAGAAATCTTTTTCCAGCTCCCTCTCTCTGACTTAGATGCCTGCACCAACTCACACATATGGTTAAATAACATCCAAGCACCTTTTCTCAAGCTAACATTCCAACTCTGTGAGAAGATGAGGACCAGTGATTCTCAGCTCAAAGTAGGCAGTTATATAAGCAATCAGCAACCATTCAGCTTCAAGGTCCTGAAGCATCACAGCAAGAATCCATTAATTCCTGAGAGAGGCAGGGATTTGCACCTTTGTGCATTAAAGAGGCACTAAGACATACAGATAGTACGGTAGCAGTGGAAAATTAAGTATTTTGTTTGGCTTGATTCTTGTTTGCAATCAAGATTCTTAACTAACCAAATGGAGTCTGTGGGCCTTTTGCTAACAGTAATCTGGGAAATAGGTTAAGCTATGAAAAGTTAGAGAGCCCATGATTTATTGCTGAGTTTTGGTTGGGGGAGCCAAATGCTGAAAAGTCACACTTACTCAAGAGTGAAAACAATTGTTGTGCCTTTCAAAATTTACAATCTTTTAAAACTTTACTAATTAGTATTTGCCTAACAAACTACAATTAATATTCTTAGATTTAAAATTTGGGGAGAAAGTATAGTAATTAAAAATTAGTTACCAATGGTTGTTTAGAAAATTCATATCAAAGCTGATTCTTAACAGGGCCTTCAACATTGGGAAAAATGGCATATTACCCTGAAATGTTCTTTCTCTACAAATATTCAAGCTAGGCATTTGTAGTTCATTATTGTATCACTTTCCATAACCATTTAAAACAACAATACACATACAAAATATGCTGGTTAAGTTTATGGAAATATATGCATTATGCAATTTTATCTACTGGCATTGCAAAGTTAAATGTTCTGATTGTATGGTCATAATGGTAGGGTGAGAAAATTATTTTTGGACTCCAGCAGATAAACTGCTCTGTGAAGCTGTGAACACACTCAATTGATTTTTTTGAATGATTTGAAATGTGGCCACAGTGTTAAAAATTCCATACTCTTGATTTGAGAGTGATGATTGAACCTCTGAAGAATTAATCTCAAAAAGTATAATATTATATGATTATGAATGAAGTTAGAGCAATAATTTACGCATGCCTGGATAGAGCAGATTATTTGCTCTTTGGGCACTAGAATCTGTAATTGACTTGGAAAAATATATATATGTGTGCATATACTAGCTGGACACCCATGCTTTGCTATGAAACTATGTGATTGGGCTTGATAAAACGACACGTACAGCTTGAAAATTAATGAGTAATTATGATCGGTCTCTCCTCTCACCTTCTCTCCCTCAACCTTGCCCCACAGAAGCTTCCCCCTTCCTATCCCGTTTTCTCCAGAGTTATTTTCAAGTTGGGAGGGGGAATAGAATGTCTAACTAATTAGCATCAGAACGTGTTATAATAATGTAAGAAATACTAATGGTATTGATGGTCATTTCGAAAAATCCTTTCTTAGTGAGCACCTAGAAGCTAAGAGGAACATATATGGCAAATTTCAAGTTTGTAGGCTTTACAGTTCTGGAAATTTTGTGATTATGGCAGGAGTGGTTTTTGCTTTTATATATCTAGATTCAATCAAGTAATGATAATATCATCAAGTATGACAGCTTGAATAAAGAACAAATTTGCTTTGTAAGCTTTTGTTGTAAAGGAAGAAAAATATTCATATTTTATTCACAATATTAATGTGAACAAATTATCTCCTGGGTAGATAATGGATATAAATCAAATATATATTTTAAAAATGTATTATATTAAATGAACTAGTTTCAAAAAGGGGAAAGGAGGATCCAGGAAACCACAAGCCAATCAGACTGACGTTGAGTCTAGAGCAGAAAACACATTGATCAACCTGAGAGAATCTTGAAAACAGTGAAGTAATTAACAGAAATCAGCATAGATTTGTCAAGAACAGATCTTGCCAAACTAATCTTATGTCATTGTTTGATAAGTTACCGGTAACTTTCTTAATAGATGTTCAGATTGCTGTAAATGTAATATAATATACTTAGATAAAGAGAGCTGCAGCTTATTCCTTTCAATAACATTTGTTAGTGGAAAAAGGTGCTATCAAACTTTTTCTGAGTTTTGGCTACCATAGACTAACACGGCTCTCTTGCTACATGACTGCAGCAAAGGATTTAAGTACCCTATGCAATGCTGATTACAAACTTGTTACATGGAGTCCTTGCTTTATTACTACAATTGGGATCAGCAACATGAGCATTAAGCAAGACATCACATGACTGCGATGGGCTTACGACTTTACTTCTGCATTGGTCATTAAGTGAATCACCCATGGTCATTCAGCAAGACATCAGGTGACTGAAATTTGCAATTTTGGTGCCAGCTTCTCCATTGATTCTGCTTGACAAATCTATTAAGGGTTACCAGAGATAGCAATATATCTATTTTAACATTGATCAAATAAATCAATTTTATTGTTCTTCCTTTTACTTTGAACAATCTTGATTTTTAGGTCCTTCAAACAATGCCCTAAAACTTTATTTCTTTTCATTTTTTTATCCTTTCTCACAAAATTCTTCAAAGCTTTAACATGCCTTTTTTGTAAATCCAATATAGGAAAATTATTCAGGTCACTCTCTTGAGTTATTTGTATATCTCTTTTAATTATTAAGATATGTCAGTTTTTTTTGTATGTCCAGTGTAGCATCTTTTTCCATATCATTCTTGTAGCCTGTCATTTTTAAGTTCACTTTCAGATAAGTCACAATCTTGTCAGGTAAAATTTGTTCCTCTTTCATAAAATCTTTTAAACATAGTCTTATCTATATAGGTAGATACTCTTAAAATTAACTTTTGAGTCCATTGTTCAAAAATAACCTTCAATATGTCCAATGTTAAAATGTTTTGCTTCATTCTATATTAGTAAGTCAAATGTAAATTTTCCTAATTGTAATCTTTAGTTCTTTCTAGTTCCCTCTAGTGTCCAGTGTTCAAATTAACGTTTAAAACCTACCTTATGCTGTTTAATTTCTCAATCCAAGGGTTCCTAATAGTAAAAAAGCAGTTTACAAGCAATTTCTGAAATTGACTAAAAAAGGAAGTATGCAACTCCAGTGTCCCTTTGAATGTGTCCACAATGGTTGATCAAGATACCTATTTCCTTGTCTCTCAGAGATCTAACTGCCTCCCCAGAGATCTAAACCCACCACCCACTGTTCTGCAGTCTCCCCATGAGGAGCAACTGTATGAGAAATTTATGGGTGATCTCAAGTTCTTCTCTATTACAGAGAACTGATCTACTTGCTACAGACTTAAATAAAGAATAGGCAAGTAGCCGTAACTCTGCTGCTAAGCGACCCAATAATTAAGGGAATCATCACATGACTGCATTGGATTTAGGCTTTCAATTGCACTGTGGTCAATAAATGTATCACTGTAGATTGCTAAGCACAATGCAATGTGATCATGACCTGCAACTTCTGGCCACTTCTCCATTGATTATTCTTGTAGGAAGCTGGGTGTGAAGGTTGGAAATGATGATTAAACATATGCAGCATGCTGTAAGCATCACAAATGTACATGGTTGTAAAGTGTCAAAATTGCAGTCATGTAACCATGGGGATGCTTCAATGGCCAGAAGTTCAAGGACCTTGTAAATCTACTTTTTCAGCATTGTTATAAGTTCAAATGGTAACTGAACAAGGTGGTTGATAGGTGAGAACTACTGCTGTAGCCCTTTTACAAATTAATTTGAGAGAAACAATTCATTAGTAGATGTAGTAACCCTGTATAACTTGCAGGGTTGTAAATATAATAAAAATATTAAATAAAATTATAAACATAATATACCACCTCTACAATATCTTCATCCTCATCTTCTTCAATATTACTAATTCCAGCATCATCCAGTTTATAGTCATAAACCAATCCTTTTTCTGGGAATAACAGTTCAACCTATGGAGTGAAAACATGATGAGTAGAAATAACTGTGGAGATAACATTAGAGTGATTCCATCCAATTTGTCACCCAAAATGATTCAGAAAGAAAGTACCATATCAGTGGTATCTATCAGATAGTTGGCCTGGCAATAATGAAATACAAAGGTTCTAGAAATGTACAACATCTTTCTTCAAGCTGTTTCTCTTATATGAAGCAAAGATTCAGAAGAAGAGCAGACAACATAAGATGTCTCACCCGGAACAAACAAGAAGTAAAAGAATAAAAAAACCTAAAGACCTGGCAGACAGAAATAGAAATCAGAATAGATAAGACGATAGATAGATAGATAGATAGATAGATAGATAGATAGATAGATAGATAGATAGATAATCTCAGATTGAACTCTGAGGGGAAAAAATGCATTGCTCTACCACAGTGGCAATAGACAGACAGAGATTAAGACAACAAATATAGAAATGAACAATAAATAAATATATTGGAAAAATAGAATAGAATAATATGAGAATATATTGAAAATGAATTTTAAGGAATATATAGAAAACAATCGTATTAAAATTCATTTCTACTTTCCAATTTGTTTTACTTGTAAGTTTTTCTTTTGTAAAATAAAATTTCCCCACCCCAACCATGGAAGGAAGATACAAAAACCTAATTAATTGTTCAGATTTCCAATGCTGAATATTTTCTATTTCTATTTTTCTATTTCCTTGGCTGATGGGATCTGCAGTATGTTCCCTCTGCTAGCACAGGTGGGGTGGGCCAGTCCCATCAGAGTGAGAAGTTCCTCAAGAAGTTCCTGAAGCATAGCCTGGACCCATGCCATGCAGGACTTTAAAGGTGATAACTAACATCTTGAATTGCACTCGGAAGCAAACTGACAACTAGTGCAGTATTTTAGCTGTCTTTATAACTCCCCTAGTTTTATATGCTGCCCAGAGTCCACTGCAGTTGGGCAGCCAATAAACTTAAACAAACAAACAATTATAATATTAACTCTGGGTCAAACTGGTTATTGGTGGTTCAAAAAAAGGAATCTGTGCAAGGTGCCATTATGAACTGATGATATCTCTTTCCCATTAACTTGCCTTCTCATCTGACATCTTCTTTCTTAACCAATTACTGAAGGCGATTTGACTTTGGACATCTCCAGTTGCACCAACACTCCAGATCAAAGAAAATATGAACCAGGATTCTATCAGTTCACCAATACGGGCTGTCTTCTCTGGAGGCATTTTTTTTATTCCCTGGAGAATCAATTAACAAAATACACTTATTTCTAAAACTTCTCAAATATTCAGTATTTATGTTTGGTTTATTAACGTATTCCATTTTTATCCACTTAACCTTGCTACTCAAGTAAATACTTCAGTGCCTAATTTTTTTAAGCAATCTAAAATAGACATACAATTAAAATGAACATTAAATTAATGAACATTTATGATCATAATCTGGAGCCATTTCAATTGGGTTTATGACTGGAAGGTTACTAAAACTGCTTTGACATCTTAGTTGATAAACCCACACTAGAAAATAGATGAGAGGAAAGTATGGTCCTGCTTGTTCTCCTGAACCTCTTGGTGACTTTTGATACCATTATCTATAGTGGATAATTGCCCTCTGCCCAAATTATTTAAATAGCAAGCAGAAGTGCTGAATTAACAGTTGAGATTGCATATCCACTGTATAAACAACAGTAATATGTTCCTTTGACAACATATAGTCAAAAAGGGGCTACTTAGCAATGGGAACTTCTTTGTGAAGAGATTTAGGTACTCCCAGCACACCTTGTGTTTTCTAAAATTCCTCAACAGAAAATGCCAAGGTCTTCAGCATGTCTAAAGAATTGAATACCTATTCTAATGAGTTGTCAAAGTAGCAAAAAGTTGGCAATATAATTTCCTCATTCAAATGAAATCCAGAAATACCTTTGATAGAAAGTAAAAAATTAGGTAAAATGCCACCCTTGCCAACTCGCAAAGCATCCCTGGCTCTGACCCCGACAACCTTATTTCAATGAACGATCATAAATGGTGAGTTTCCCCCTTGCAGGTAAAAAAATACAGAAAAGCTTCAAAAAGGAAATACTGGTGAGGGTGATACAGAAATGTTAGTCAGACCTTTTAAAACTAGTTGGATGACAGGAATATTGTATAATTGGAACATGAATTGCTGAAATGGACAGAAGATAAATCCATAAATAAGAAATTGCTTAAACCTTTACATTAAAAAGATAAGGAACACTTAAACACTACAACCACAGATGGTGGCGATAATGACTCCTCTACATCAGGGGTGTCAAATTTGTGGCCCGCAGGCCGGTTGCATCACGCACTGGTCCCGCCCCCACCCAGTTTAGCAAAGGGAGAAAAAATCCTGATATGTTAAGTGATGCTGCCATGACGAGGCGACTTTCACACCCCTGCTCTATATCATGAGTAAAAGTAGGAAGGGTGCCATGCTAACATCCCTATTTCAGGCACGGTGTTCTGGAATGACTCTGGAATGGATGTAGAGGATTTGGTTTGGTTTTGTGGTTTAAATGAGCTTCGAAATGATTATATTTGTTTTCTTAGGCTTAATGGAATTCTTTTTAAGTTGTTTGCTGCCAAAAGGTTCTGGGTAGATAGGTAGTTATATAGATTGGACAGAGAAGTAAATATATGTGGCTTTGTAAGATTTCTGTACTAATGACTTTTGGGCAGCCTGAAAGACAAAAGCAATCCCAATTATCACCCATCCAGCTGTGTGATTCAAGATTTAGATGACGTAGACTCCTGTGATTTATCACAAAGAGATGTGGAATTCCAGGAGGTATGAATAGGAGAGATCTAGTCCTAGACCCCTATTTGTGATATTTCATAGGACTCTAGCTTCTCTCCATTAGTATTTATCTACATGAAACTGCTGGGTGAGATCATCTGCTAGCATGGAGTGATCATCATTATAAAGATGATAATCAGCTATACAAGTCTACTCCTTGCTGACCAGCTGAGGCCATTCGGATTCTTTTGTCTCGAGGTTGTGGGGTTTTGCATGGGAACTACCAGTTCACAATGGGAGCGCATGTGCAGAACATCCGTGACGACATCTGGGTGGGTGGGCGGAGCCTCCCACTGTCATTACTAACAGTTTTCAAGAAACGGACCAAACCGGGAGCAACCCACCACTGAAGTACAGTCTTCAGCTCCATCCTAGTAAGATTTTGTTGATTTTAGGATCTCTTGGATCCCAGGACTTTCCTTATGCAATTCTGGATATGGTCTCATTCTTCCAGGCAGAACTGCTACCCAATTTGGGGGATTCCTTGGACTGCACAAATATAATTTTCTTGGATTGGGAGGCATTCACAATCGCTCAGATCTTAGTCATCTCCTGGCTAGACTTTTGATAAGATAAGTATCTTTTTCCTTTCTGGAGAAGTTTCTGACAGCCATCATTAGTGGGGGTTTTTTTAATGGAAAAACTTGTTGGTTGTTGATATAGTTTCCTCAACAATTTAGGCAACGTGGATGGAATGTGATAATCAAAGGATGAGGAGGAAAATAATAATCTGATCCACAGAAAGCTGATTTCAGCAATAGTTCCTGACTCCTCCTGCCACTCTGAGACTCTCACATACTGAGGCCAACTGAAGATACTTAGGCAGGTAAAGAAGGTCAAGACCTTGGCAGAAATATTATGAAAGATTCAGAACACTTGAAGCAGTTATTTCCAATCTATATATCCTTGTCTTTCTGTGCTAAGACAGCTAGCCTTATCCCTCTGTGGAAACTGCTATAAATTGATCACAGTTGAGGAAACCCTTGATTAGATTCTCGGTGCACGATAGAACTGGATACTAGGAAACAGATCGAGGAGGAAGCATGATGAAACAGCTCTTTTGGCGCTCCAATTAATATATGAAAGAAAAATGTATGTGTGTGGGGGGGAATCGAAGCAATAACAAATGTTAATGAATGGCAAAATTTAACAAAGGGAGCTAACAACACGTGTACATGTTACCATTCAAACTGTGCAGCATCATCCCCTCCCAATTTCTCTTTCATTACATGATCAGTTACTGTGATGAGGCCTTGGGATAAGTATGTGAGAGAAAATTGTGTTGTGAAAATGCTTAAGGAAAACTTCTATACAAACTGCAAATAGGAAATGCCCGAAGGGAGACTGAGGCTTTATTAACTGAAAACAAGCTTCTTCAACACTGACCACATTTAAATTTTGTCAGTCTCTTGAGCTTCTTTAACAGAACAAGAACTAGAATCTCCAGATGAATTAAGAAACATACCGGTACAAAAGCAACAACACAGATTAATGCTTGAGAGGAATTGTGAAAGATTCAGTACAATCTAAACAAGTAACTTGTGTAAAGTGTCAACAAAATGACCATTGGGAAATTATTTTATTGCAAAAAGAAATGCCAATTGCTTGAGCTGTGCTGTATAGTCAGCCAGGATGGGGTGGGTTTTTTTTTTTATTCTTAATTAATTAGGGCTTTAACAATTCCCAGGGCCTCACCCCTGAGGCACCTGATAGTCTGCTTAACATCCTTATTAGGGAGAGCAAGGGTGAGAGCCTTTAAGTGAGTTAATCATATGGTTATCTCATTTAACAATCACGATGACCTGCAACCATAATGAGCAAGTTCCACTATGGTTATATGACAAGGACTACCTGTACTATATTGTGGTAATAGAGTTGTGAGTACATCTTAGATGTTTCTTTGGAGAACGGCATTCATCTTCTTGACTTTTGCTTTTCTAGTGTATCTGCTTAGCATGCTAGCCAGTGCTTTTCTTAGGTTTGCATTTTTTTGAGTAGCCAAGTCTTATCCTTAATTTCTACTCCTTCTGTAGATCCACCAGCTAACTTCTCTCCAAGTTGCTTTGATCTTAGCTTCCAACCCCATTTTCCAATGCAGTATATACGGCTATTCTTCTTAATCATGTAGCTAAGCATCACCAGGATTAAAGCAGCTGTAGAGTAGACCAGTTCATTGGTTTGAGTTATAGTGGTAATAGAGATTGGCTCTATTGGCATCAACTACCGTATTCTCTGATGGTACTTCTCCATTGAGTCTTGGTAATTAGTCTTAAGGCTTGACTGTAACTAGTTTATCCAAATCTTGTACCTCATATCAGCTGCTGTACTCTGTAATGAAGAGGGTGGCAATGATGTTGCAGCTTCAGGTGTGGCTGCACATTCAGTTGTTTTTCCATGTCTTCTTAAGTCTTGGGTATAATACGTAATTGTAGAGCAGGTACCTCTTCATTATGTTGAAACACTAGGTAACTAGCTCTTTTTCAGTTAGTATGAACATGGTCTTTATTCATACATAATTCCCTCATACGTTTCATATATTCCCTCTCATTAAGTCTGCTGTTGTAGTAACATTTCATCATTTCCAGCTTTTCTTGTGTTGCCCACATATGATTTATTCCAGTAGCCCACTTATCATCAGATTGTCCTGATTTCCCAACATGTGGTGTGGTCCTTGTTAATCTGGGCAACATCTAAGCTAGTGTGACTCTCCTAGTTCATTTGTGCTCATATCAGAGGCAGGCAGGTTAAATCCTAGGGGTTCATTGCCCAAAAACCCCTAATGATACAATTATTAGCTGGGATTCAAAATCCAGCTACATATACATATACACATATACATACATACATACATACAATTGTTATAATAATGCATTATAATGCAACTATCCTTCATATCTAATTTTTCCATTCCAGTGTTTCCATTGGGAATATGAGCATCATGTTGCCTACCTCGATGGGAATGAAGGGTTGAAAAAAACAGTCCAATAACTTCTGAAGGCTTTTTGTCAAGTTAGAATCAGTGGAGGCAATTATTTCTTTCACTGAATTTCTGACAAAACTGATAGATTCCTGAAATAAAGGAAGACCCAGAGTTAATTGTTTTTAGATTTATCTTGAACCTTTATGTTTTCCTCCCCTTTTATTCTAGCAACTAACTCTTCTATAATCACTGCTTTTTAAGTAGTACTTTTAATACTCTTCAGCTCAGCTAGAGAACAGGCACCAGCAGAGACTGAGCAACCTTGCTGGGTGTAACTAACACTGACATTAACAAGAATGAAAACATGTACAATTGAATTTTAAATCTTTTACATTAATATCCATTATTTGCAGCTCAGGGCATTCACAGCGAGGCATCTGTGGATTGTGATGGACTGAGGATATGGAAAACATGGGGGGGGGGAAAAGTTAAAACTGCCAAACCTACACTACAGTCAAAATCCAAATCAAGCTCTTGTTGTAGCTAATTTTACAAAAAAATGAAATTATATTAGAGGCTCCAAACACTGACCTCCAATGTAACATGTAATTTGGCTATGTTCAGGAATTGAAATAATTGTTAAAAATAGACTTGACATGGCAAATATAGGTTTCAGAGCTACTTGTTTTTCTAGGTTAATGGAAGAAAAAAAATTAATCTGAATTTAGCATGACAAGGGGATAAAGACCAGAAATATTTTCTTGTGCATCTTAGGATGTGGAGCCTTTCCAAACAACACTGTTACTGTTTTAATATTAATATCCCAAGAAACATTGCAGGGAAGCATGAAAATTAGCATTCTCACCAACCTACAAATCACATTACAAAACAAGTGAAAAAAGAGCTCAAAAATGCCAAAGTCTGATATTAACCCTGAAGCATACATGCAGCAGTCATTATCTCAGGCCTTTCAAGGTGGGAAAATGCCATTGTGCACAGAAGCTCAGTCTGTAGAACACTTTACCGTTATGGTACCAATTAAAATTAATTGGAATTATGAGGAAGGTTACTTCCTGCAAAAGTTCCTGCCAACTGCCTACTAGCTCCTCTCAAGCTTCTGTAATCAGGGGTGAGAAGTTCATGACTAATGCTCCCCTTCCCCCCACCCCCGGCTAAACCTTGAACCCACTTACATGGTTTGTACTGAATCAAAATATTAGGATCGAGCAATAGTTTACCTCTAGGAATCTGTTGAAAAGTGACTCCAGCTGCTCTGAAAATGGCTTCATAATCTCTGGAATATTTTTTAGCCAGCATTGCACAAATGGTTTTAGTCCCAAGATGCTGGGCTCCAGGTATACCATGCCACATCGAGACACAGTAGCCGGAGAGGCCACTGCTAAATCCTGGACTTCAAACATCATGGTCATTGCCTGGAAATGAGAGGCAAGATAGCAGAGATTTTCCCAAGCTCTTTGTCAAAGGAGCACATCAAAATTACACAGATGGGATTATGTTTATAAAATGGAAGGCTCCCTAAATTCAGTTATCTACATTCTTAAAAATAGCGTTGGCCAATACCATTTGGCATAAACAGTAGTGTTGTGGTCCTAGCTTTGACTTCTTCTACAAAAATCAAATTAATTTTGCTCTTTTAACCAAAATGTTGAAATAATCCTACTTGGATAATTAATGAAGTTAACGAGAAACACTGCTTTTAGTTATATTATATATTATATGTATGTTTTTGACCTACATATTTAGGATATTAATATTGCTACCTGTATTTTAGTTACATTGTTTTTAATTTGTTTTGCATCTTTGATACTTGGCAGTAAGTTGAGTAACAAATTCATATCAAAGAAATGAATAGAAATATATATATATATATTAAAAATGTTATCTTTTATATATTAAAAAGTAGGAATGTTTTCTCAGAATCCTCCAATCATGGCCTTGTTTGTCGAATTATATATCTGCACTTATCTATCTCTCTATTTATCTCTTTTCACTTTGAGGGACCCTTTTTAAAAACCAAACATATGAATGAATTGGAATTTGTTTATGAATGGACATGAATTAATATTGAGGCTGTGTAATGAAACAAAAAGAAGAAGAGAAAATACCTCTGTTAGTTTAATTATTTCACCAGAACTAAGGCAGAGTTTCTTGTTGTCATCCAGCACAGTGTTCATATTTTCAATCCAAACCGCATCCACAGGGCCATCAAACATGTACCATTTCTTTTTTTTATCAGTGGCTATAGTTCCTACCCGAATAAGAGCAGGGAGGATCCCATCCGTCCTATGAAATTAGAGGGAGAAATACCCAAGTCTTAACAGTTGCACACTCTCTTTGAATCTGATATATTTTATAAAAGCATTATATATCTTATTAAGATATTTGAAGATGCCAGAAGTCAAAGAGAAGGGTGGGAAGTTGTGCTGGAGAAGGAAACTTTCTTTAAGAATAAAGTTTCCCATTTGCTAACTTTGTAGTATTAGGTACATAAAAATATACCTGTGGTACAAGGCATCAGGTTTTTATATACATGTATATAAAAACATGTATCAAGCCCCAAAGGCTACTGGATTTAGGCCAACATTTTATCTCTGTCAGTGTAAACTGTTATAATTATTAGTCATCTCTGTTTATTTAGATATTGAAGATATTCGTGTCTCTTTTTTAAAAAAAAATTTAAAATAAAATCTTCTGAAGCCAGTTGGAGAGAGCAGATGGTTTTATGCCTGTGAAGAAGCTTTTATGGCTGTTGTTAATTTTTTTTTTTTTGGGTCATTCAGACGGATCTATATATCAGCTTTTAGGCAAAAACTATACTGTAAATTACGGTAGTCCACACACTCAATCACAATTTGCTAAAGAAAAACTTGAGTAAATATGTGCCCATATCTAAGAAGCTTCCGAGTAAAGATATAAAAGGTTTACTCAGCACAACTTCATGTGAGTTACTTCTATTGCTTTTCGTATCTGCACAGGGTTACATATTTGGTAACAGAAGTATACATTTGATACGGTAAGTAAAAGAGGAGCAGTAAAATTGATGTTCCAGCATATATATATCCTTACTGTCTCATTCATGAACAGGAAGCTCTCCAGTATATTATGTAAAGTATACTGCACATACTTGTACAATAAGTACAGTAATCCACAGAATTTGTTTCACTTTATGTACCAGGAAACCTTTAATGCAGAGAGTGAAAAGGTGACTGTGAAGGGTGAGGTTGGGAGTAGATGGGATTTTCCGAAATGCTTTTGCTTTTGTCTGTTTAGATTAAAAAATATAGCTAATGAAAAATGAAGAGATGGATTTTATACCAAAATGGATACATTACATTTATGTGACTGATTAATCACATTTTTGCTGTTTCTCAAATAATGATTTCTCACAAAGTGACTTAATTCATTTTTTTAAAATGGAAGATGGCCTTGTTCAGGCTCAGAATGACTCAACCACAGCAGCACTATTATGAAAGGACTATTTCATTAAATATATACACAAAAATGTTGAAAGCTCAAAAGAAAAGGTGTGATCCAACCAAAATAAATCAGATGCTTAACTTTCCCTGGATCAAGCCTGAATCTTTGGCAGTTAAATTTTTTAGAAATTTTCAAAAAGTTTTCTTAAGTTTCCATTAAGTTTAATTCCTGGAAAGAAGAAATACAAAATCCAATTAATGCAGAAAAGAGAAAGAGAAGTTTTGTCTTTTACCATTCATGAGTTAACAAGTCAAACTCTCCATACAGCTGGCCCATAGTTATAGATTTAGGATTCAGTATAAAGTAATTGACAGCTTCATAATTTCCACCACTGACTGAAGGCCGACCTTTCAAAGATGTCATCGCAGCTGCCAAAACTTTATAACACTGAAGAAAAATGTATAATAGAAGGAAGCATCATAAGCATCTCTTTCAAGACTAAGACAGTAGCCCAAATTCACCATGGATCTTCAACAATATAAAGTAGTAATGCAGGATTTTATCCAAGGTTTTTGCACAATTAAGATTTATAAAAGGCAGACATGATCAGAAAAAAAATAGAAAAAAGAGAGTGATACCACATTTCTGAATGTCAATGACATACTGGCCAAGAATATGCTGTCAAAATCTAGCTAATGCTTTGGAGGCTCAAAGTCAGCCATACTCACGTTAATGAGGCTCTTCCAAACAACATGTAGATTCCATTTAGCCCTTTAATCCTAGCCTGTTTATTTCAAAGCTCTCCTATAGAGGCTGCTACTGTATTTGGCAAGAGAGGATTAAGCAAATGAAATTGATAGTGCTGGAGGAAATTTCTAGAGTTACTTCCCGTTCTTGTTCTATGGCAACGTGTCTTCAGCAATGCTTACCTTTGTTTTTCCAGAGCCTGTGGGCCCCACCAGCATGAGGCCATGCCGTACCACGGTTGTTTCATACAGCTGAATACACTTGGTGATGAAACCTGGAGCAAAATAAGATTCAGACCAGAAATGCCTCCTGGTGGCTTTTACTGGCTGCAGAGCTGTGAATTCAGGCAGCAATGCCTTGGAAAGCCTGCTGTGAATTTGGGTGACCTACATAGGAAACCTCTGTGCTCACAGGATAGGACATGAGATGTCAGCAGCATGCTTACTTAATTCTTTAGTAGTTTTGGCTTAGATACCAAGACATGGTAGGGTATGTAAATGTTTCTATCAATGAACTTTTTAAAAGCTTCTTGCATGTGGAATTCTCTTTCTAAGAAAATATACTTGGCAACTTGCCCACCACCATCAGTGTTTTTATTATCAAAAATATTATTTGCTCTTCTTTGAATGCACTGACGTGTTAATAATTTATTATTTATATTATTAATTGAAAGTATCTGGCTCTTAGCTGATGATTGTTACAGCAAATGCTACATAGATTCACATAAATAAACAACATCAAGTTCCAATTGTGCCCTATTGATCTTACTCTTCAGTATTTTATCCAACTCTTTTGAAAATATAAAGAATCTGGATCTCAAATGAAATCTGGAGAGAGGGGAATTTAATTTATTTGTTTTTTTTCTTTAGATAAATGATATTTTCCTCACTCTGTATCACATATTCTGCATAAGAGCTTTTTTTTTCCTTGTTCAATTGTGTCTGATTGTCAGAGACTGCCTGGACAAATCTCTGCAAGTTTCTTTGACAAGGTATTTCAGAAGTGATTTACCGTTGCCTCCTTCCTAGGGCTCAGAGAGAATGACTGGCCCAGGGTCACTCAGCTGGCTTTGTGCCAAAGGCAGGACTAGAACTCATTCTCCCAGTTTCTAACCTGATGCCTTAACCACTACACTTAACCTGGCTCTCAATTGAACTTACTGTACCTTGATCAATTTTCTACCCAAAAATTTAGGAGCCTCTGAGATGCAGACTAAAGTACTAATTGCTCATAGATAGACAGTTTTAATTTACAATCTTTTTGGAGTAGTAAGATCAACTTTTCCACTGAAATCAAGGCAAAATATTTTACATAGATTGCTCATGTGAGCATTAACAATATTATTCTCACAAATTGATGTATGAGCTAAGGCAGGAAACTTGAATTATAGACTGTGTGGGATGACCCTCCTGCGACTGCAATGCTTTTCTGTTATGCAGCAAGAATGGCAATATTTTTAAATGTGAGAGTAATACAGCGTATGGTGAAAAAAATAGATAGCATATGTTTTGCATACCATCAACATCTTTCAAATTGTCTTTCAGGCAGCATTTGTGAATTGCTTCCTCCAAAATGCCATAGTCAATAGTTTCTTCTTTGATCATGGGAAATAGGTCAGAAATTATACCATTGAACAGTTTGAGATCATCTTGCAGGAATTTAGGAACATTGACATCTTTGATAGCCCTTAAACAAATCATTTCCTAGAAACCATTAAAACAAAATATAAGGAAATTATGTTCCTATCAGCATGATTAGCTTTGCCCTCAATGGCTAAATATTAATGATACGAAAAGTATTTTACAAAACACTTATTTTTTTCCATTTGGATGGTAAGCAGATGTAGTAAGAATGGGTCTGTTCTATCTTATATCTAGTTCCAATATCATATACAGATAAAAATTACTATATGTATAGGAAGGAAATGAATATTTTGAGATAATTTTAATTTATTATTATCTCATCAATGAAAATTATAAGAAATACATTTTACAAGAGTCAGATGCAATGAAATAATTTGTGCTATATGCACACTGCTATAATATGAAGCCTCCTATGAAGCCTTCTACCTCACTATAATAAAGTCAACAGGTATTATAAAGTAAAAGAGGAAGATTACTTACTTAAACATGCTTATATAACACTTATTCAGAAATAAGACCTACTGACTCTATTATAGATCATCTTTGTGAATGCAAATGTCAACATAACCCATATTTTTCAAGTCTTCCCTTAATCAGTTGGGTGTTGTCAACTCTTAATATTTTAATTATTAATCATTACATGTAGTCCTCACTTAATGATCCATCATTCAGCCAGCATTCAAAATTAAAAAGAGGTTTACAAAGCTGAATTTATGGCCATTGCAGTTACCCCTGCAATGAAATGGTTGCAATCTGAGCATTTTGCAATCTCATCACATTTATGGTGGGCTGCCAAGTACCCCACAATCATTCAGTCACCACGTGCAATGTTCTCTGCCATAGGGAAAACAGCAGGAAAAGTCACAAGCCACCTCTGCCTGCCCAAAGGACTCCTTCTAGTTCTTGGGGGCTGGCTGAAAATGGTCTGCCACAAAATCCAAGTGGGACATCCCGCTTGGCTTTGGGGATGAACTTTTTCATCCAGCTTCCTTGAGACTGATCTGCTACTTGGTAGAGAGAAAATGAAATTAAGTGAGGCAATACTTTTATTGTCAAGGAGGTTGGATGAAAAAGGTCCCTCCTGAAATCTAAGCAGGATTTTGGCACAGGGCATTTGCAGTATGGAGTGTCATTTCTGGGGGCTGGCACCAAGTGCCCCATGCTGTAAATGTTTCATACCAAAATCCTGTTTGGATATCATGACAGAATTATCTTCTGTCCACAGAGGGAAGGGGAACTATCAGGCACAAGACATCTCCTATAGGAACTGTGGCACTGGACTGCCCACCACTGCAGTTTCCTTCTGGGTATGGAGGGAACTGCGTGCCTCCCTTTGATAAGCAGTTCTTTTATTCCATCTGCTTAATGACCCACACGGTCACTTAATGGTTGCAACAAGGAGAGGTGGGATTGCAGTCCTGAGTGAGATAAGATAACCTAGACTTAATAAACACTTAATAATTGCAATGACTTACAACTTAAATTCCAGATTCAACAATGGCCTTAAGTCAAGGGCCATCTGTAATTAAGTTTATGTTTTTGCTGCTGCTAGCCTCTTTGAACATTCAACTGAATATAAGATAGGATAAAACTTAATCAAATGAATAAATGTTTTACAATGCTAAATAGCTATTATGCTTCCGAACTATTATTTACATTATTTAAATGTTAACCTTAATTTAATAGTATTATGATATAATTGCTCTATTTGTTTTGATGTTAGCTGCTCTAAGTTTTTCCTCAGGAACAGAAATTAAGATATAATGTTAAAATGAAAAGGAAATCTAAATACTTTAACAACTTTCAGACGTAAGAGGGGAAGTGGTATTTAACTATGTTTTAATTATTTCAAAGGTCATTCTCCACAGTACAAAGATACATCCTACTAACACTGAAATATTGTCAAGAAGAACTTGCCTCATTCATGGTTGGATTTTCTCTTTTGAGATTGCCAGCTGCTGAAATAACAGTCTTCACAGCTCTCATTCCAAAATCATAATGATCCTATGGTATATATATATATATATATATGAAAAATGACAAGCTGTGAAAGCACAAACTGTATTGGAAAGGTAATTATCTGTTTAGTTAAGTCAAGAAAAGCTATTTGTATAAGAACCTCCTACCTCAGCTACAGTTGAATCATCTTTCTAAAGAAGAAAAGTAGTACGTACTTGTTCAAAGCAAATCTCATGTTTTAATGTTTGTGTATGATCAATGTCAAAAGATTAAAGAAACAGATAGTTCTCACGTCTTCCTCATTCAAGTATGAATTATCAAATTGATGGAAATGCATATTTACCTGAGAACTGAGTTGTTCAGAAGACAGTTTGAAAGTGGTAGTGATCTTCTTTGCCAAAACCTTGGCCTCATTGAACCCAAAAGAATACAGAGAAATCTCAGCAATCATGGAATAATCTGGAACCATCATGGCCACCGGACGAAAAAGAGCCTGGAATATATAAATTAATCATAGTGGGAATGATACCATAACCCTTAAGAATATTTAAAAAATAGCCCTGCTGGATCACAATAGTCAGCATTTTCTTTTTCATGGTAGCCAATGAAGTCTCTAGGGTGCTTAGAAGTGATGGAGATCTTATTTCCCTGCAGTTGGTATCTGAAGGCATGTTACCGCCAGTCCAAAGGTTCCATGCAGTTTCAAAATTAATAGTCCTTGATAGCATTGTCTTCCTCTTTTAAATCAATACTATTCCCATTTAAAGCTGATGAAATAAGTGTCCTGTGCTACATTTTATAATAATGAATTTCAGAGATTATTTACTATAAGAAGTGTTTTCTTTTGTCTGTTCTAAGTCTCCTTCCCTCATCTTCATTTAATGACCCCAATCCTAGTGCTTTGAGAGATGAGGAAAAACTTCCCTGTCTACTTTCTTCATTATCTTCTACTGTATGCTTATTTATGTCTTCCTACATTTTTAGCTGATGAAATTTATTTATTTATTTATTTATTTATTTATTTATTTATTTATTTATTTATTTATTTATTTATTTATTAAATTTAT